>SNQJ01S0052619.1:16379-62629 GCA_010110895.2 Picea sitchensis | reverse complement strand
GTCCATATGTTGTATGTTGTTTGATAACACATGAAGAAATATTAATAATTGTTAAGAAGGTGTAAAATTGTTTAAGATTATAAACAACTGATTCACCCCCCCCCTCTCAGTTGTATTAGTATTTCCAACATCTCTCTTATTAAAGGATTAATCAAACACTCAAACTCTCTTCCTTGAATCTTTTGCTAACTTCTACTAACCCTAAACTATACTAGTTCACTAGTTAACTTGTTGTTGTTGAAAATCACTACTACAACCATACTAATTTACTTTAATTTGTTGCATACACCTACATAACTTGCATCTAAGTCATTCAGAAATTGCTTGTGATAATTGCCAAACAATCCACTTGATAAATGCTAAGTTTACATGATGTTTTCTTGCAATTCTGAGCACTAATACTTGTTGTTGTTACAAAAAATTTCTACAGCCATCTAACTGCAGCAAATTCACTACAAAACTGACATTTAATGCTAGCTAGACATTGCT
This sequence comes from Picea sitchensis, assembly GCA_010110895.2. Classification (NCBI taxonomy): domain Eukaryota; kingdom Viridiplantae; phylum Streptophyta; class Pinopsida; order Pinales; family Pinaceae; genus Picea; species Picea sitchensis. The sequence continues at coordinate 62,140 of SNQJ01S0052619.1, read as the reverse complement.
TAAATTGCTTGTGACAATTGATTATCATTCTTCCTAGTTAAAGCTACCTTTTCATTGTCTTTTCAATCAATTCCAAGGCATAATTTTTTGCAGTTGTTACAAAATACTTATTGTTGTTATAAACTTTCAAATTGCTGCATATTTATATCAACTAGCTTAGTTTTCAAAGGTTCATGGTATTATGAAGCACTAACATCATTTGGTACTTGAAAGTTGCCATATTTTTCCTTTGTTGACTTGTTCTGGGAAGGTAAACTTCATTTTCACTCTTGCTTCATCTCCTAAAGACCTAAAGAACATTTTAACTTGAGTGACTAGTGAGAGGGGGGTATTCTTGCATCCTTTCTTTAGTTTCATCAGCCCTTTAGGTCATCAGGGACGTCTCCCTTGGGGTAATATTGATATACTCCTAAATAGAAAGGGGTTTCCTATTAAGGTGATAGTGATAGGTCACCCCCTTGTTACGCCAATATTGCCTCGCTTTCCTTGGGCTTTGGGCAAATACATATTGTGCGATAACAATAATCACATGAAATAATGCATGAGGTGGCCTCCCTAAGAAGCTCACATAACCATTTTTTCCAACTAATTCCAAGATGGGTGAGTAAAATATAATAAATGGATTAGCCCCTTTAATCCCCTCTCTCATGAAATCATAGCCCCCAATAACTATGTCCTTGTCCATCTTGCAACCAATGATGTAATTTTATTATTTATATTCAAAGCATCACATTGCTAGGCTATCTAACCTTTCAACTTTATAGGAACTCTGACCTTTTATCAATTAAAAAAAAATACATTATTAATCTAGGGAATCAAAACTGGGGAATTACATCCCCCCATTATTTTTGCATTATTCCTAGTGCATATCAACATGCAAGTGTACATGTATACGTAATTTTTATCAAAAATTCAAAAATGATTGGGTATGCCTCCTGCATTGTATCTTCCAACTCCCATGTCACTTCTTCAAGGTTGTATCATGTCCATTGGACCTTTAGCTTCCCTATGGATTTTTTCTAGAGTACCATGACCTTCATGTTTAGTATATGCATTGGTTGTACTCAGAAGTCTCCTTTTGGATCCACCTTAATCAAAGTCTAATAAATGACATGGTTATGATCACACACATACTTTTTTAGCAAATATACATGAAATACATTATGCACATTCATGGAAGCAAGAAATGAAAGCATGTATGCAATTGGTCCTATTCTATCCAATGTTTCAAATGGACCACAAAATTTGGCTTCCTGCTTGGTAAAACTACCCAACTTTAGTGAGCTCTTCTTGGGATTCACTTTAAAAAATGCATCATCTCTCACTTTAAACTCTCTAGTTGTCATGCTCTTTTCTGCATAACTCTTTTCCATATCTTGTGTTTCCTTCAAATTCTACTTAATTTTAACCATTTTCTCTTCTATCTCCTTGAACAATTATGTCCCAAAGTACCACTCCATTTGCTAGATAGAAATGTGAGATGCATCTCCTAGGTGAGACACAACTCACATTGGATACTGCCCACAACTCACTTCACATTCATCAACTAGAATCCGAATACATTTATACAAATACAATACAATTCAAAAGTTTTAAAAAATTCCTAAGAAATGGGATCTAAAGAATAATTAGGGAAAATAATCCAATGAGATAATGACAATCCCTAACAAAGCCTAACAATAATCATTTCTAGAGTTTCTATAATTCTCCATTATTAGGCTAACACTCCCCCTTGATGGAGAAATGTGTTCTCTACCACACCTAAATGATTCCTAAATATTTCAAACTTTGTCTTTCCAAGATTCTTAGTGAAGATGTTAGACATATTTTCATTTGTATTACAGTAAATTATACCAATCTCCTTTGACTGCATATTTTCCCTTATAAAATTATGTTGGGTCTCAATGTGCTTCAATCTAGCATGATACACAAGATTGTTGGACAGTTTGATGGAGATTTAATTATCACATTTGATAATCGTTGGTATTTTTTGTTCTTCTTTCACATCTTCAATAATTCACCTCAAACAAACTACCTCACAAGTATCACTTCACAAGGATTTGTGTTCATCTTCAGTTGATGACAAAGAAACAATTGGTTGTTTCTTGCTACTCTGTGACACGGTATCCAATCCAATGTTGAATGTATATCCTGTGGTTGATTTTCTATCATCAGGATTTCCAGCCCAATCTAAATCAGAATAACCTATCAAATTAACATCAAACTCATTAGCATATTTAATACCAAAATTAGTAGTTCCTTTCAGATATCTAAGTACTCTATTTGTTGCTAACCAATGTATTACATGAGTCTTGGACATGAATTGAATTAAGATGCTGATTGGATATGATATATCTAGCCTATTTGTAGTGAGACATTTTAGACTTCCCAACAAATGAAAATACAATGTACCATTCACCTCTTTTGTCCCATCGTCACTTTAGATTTTAGCATTTTTTTCTAAAGGAATTGACACTACTTGACATTGATTCATATTGAACCTTTTAAGTATCTCCCTTGTATATTTTCTTTGTGCAACCAATATTTGACCAACTTCTCTCAATATTTCAATACCTAAGCAATAATTCAAGTCACCAAGGTCTTTCATTTCAAAAACCAATGACAAATGAATTTTAATTTCATCAATCAACCGAGATGCATTGCCTGTTATAATGAGATCATCAACATACATGGAAATCAAAGCAACATGCCCCTTCTGATCTAACTTGATATATAGGTTAGGGTCACTCATACTTTTCATAAAACCTTTCTAAATAAAGAAAGAGTCAATATTCACATACCAAGATCTTGGTGCCTCTTTTAGTCCATATAAGGATCTCTTTAACTTACATACAAGATGTTCTTGACCCTTCTTTACAAATACTTATGGCTAAATAAGATATACTTCTTCCTTTAGTTCCCCATTTAGAAAATCATACTTAACATCCAGTTGATGTAGTTTCCATCTATGTTTTGTAGCTAATGGAATCATTAATCTAATTGTATATAGCTTAGCTATGGGTGCTAAGGTATCCTCATAATATATCCCCTCTTTTTATGAATATCCTTTTGCAACCAATCGAGGTTTATATTTATCTATACTTTCATCAACATTAAATTTGGTTTTTAATAGCCATCTGGAACCTATGGGAAATTTATTTTTAGGTGATTCAGTTAATTCCCATGTATTATTTTTTATTACAGACTCATACTCTTCCTTCATTGCATCTCTCCATACTTTATGCTCTTTAGCTTGTTCAAAATTCAAAGGTTTTGTGACATTCATTACTTCAGTCATCAAAGCATAATGTTTATACCTTTTAGGTAGTTGTGTTTGGCATGATGACCTCCTTGGTGCTTCACTACTTTCACCTCTTCTTCTACTGTGTGGTGAATCGTCTCCTCCTCTTGGTGTAATTTGGTTGCTTGTAGTGTCCATATCGGTGAGTTCTTCCTCCTGTTTATGTTCGTGTTCATCATCTACTTCTTCTTTGACATTTTCATTATGATCATAAGGAATACTCCATATATCATAATTGTCCACCTTATGGCCTTCATCTAGTGCATTCTCATGAAATAACACATCTCTACTTGCAAAAAATTTATTTGTGCAAGGATCAAACATCTTATATGCTTTTTGACAAGAACAATAACCAATAAAAATGCACTCGATTGCTTTTGCATCTAGTTTTCTCCTATCCTCTTTAGGAACATGAGAAAAATCTTTGCTTCCAAATATTCTTAAATGGATTACTACAGGTTTATAACCATAAAGAGCCTCAAAAGGAGTTTTATGGTCTAGAATTTTAGTTGGACTTATATTTTTCAAATAAACAACAATACTAATATCTTCAACCCAAAAACCATTTGTAATATTTTTACCTTTTATCATGTTCTGTGCACATTCCACTGAGGTTTTGTTCTTTCTCTCACCTACTCCATTCTTCCATGGAGTATGTGGCATCATATACTATTGGAAAATTCCATGGGATTTGCATTACGAATGCACCTTATGTATACTCTCCCCCTTGATCTGATCGAAGGATGTGGATGTATTTTTTTGTTTTCTTCTCAACCATATTTTAAACTCTTTAAAGTATTCAAATGCATAAATTTTCTTTCTCAGAAAATAAACCCATGTATATTTTGTGCAATCATCAATAAATATCAAGAAATAGTATTCTCCACCAAGCTATCTTGTCTACATATGACCACACACATTTGTATGCACAAGTTCAAGAATATCTCTTTTTCTTTTATCTGTATGAGTAGGGAATTATTCCCTATGCATATTCCCTAATGCACACCCATCACATGCAAAATATCCATTCTTAAGAAATGGAATTCCTTCCATCGTTCCTTATTTTGAAGTAGTAACAAATCATTATAGTTAAGGTGGCCATACCTTTGGTGCCATAAAAATTATGTTGTCATGGTTGTGGATGCCACTTTTTCTCTTCACATCAAGCTTATATAAACCTTCAACTCTTATTATTGTTGAAATAATCTTATAATGATCATGCATATCTTTTAAAACACAATACGACTTTAAAAATTCTACCTTCAAATCTTGATCTTTTATGGTAGAAATTGAGATTCAGTTTTTGTTTATACTAGGCACATACATCACATTTTGAATTTGTTTAACAAAACCATTTGGTAATGTCACAGATAAATAACTATATCCTTTAATTTGATGTGAGCGATCATCCCCAAGATATATATTAGCACCATTATTTGTTTCATGATAACTTTCAAACCAGTGCTTTTTACAAGACATATGTATGGAGGAACCAAAATAAAAAAAGCCATGCATTTGAGTCATCTGTTTTAGCGAAAAAGGCAACATCTGAAATAAATAAACTGATATTTTGAAGTCATCATTGATTATTTCTCCTCCGTCAACAAAATGACCAATATGCCTTATGTTTCTGCGTTTGGGTTCATGATATTTCCTTCTAAAGCAATCTCTAGAATAGTGTCCAAATTTTCCACAGTAGGAACATGCATCATTCCTTTTAACATTAGCATCAAAATTTGGAGGTGTCATAACTTGTTGTGGCTTTTCATATGGTGGTTTTCCATGGTTTTCCATATGATGGCTTACTCCCCTTATTTATTTCCCATGGTTTTCCTCTGGAGGGTGGTTTCCATTTCTCCATCAACGTTAGATCAAAACTTTGAGACATTTCATTAAGGTTCTTTCGCCTTTCTTCCTCCTACATAAGTATACCTACCAACTCTTCAAAAGTAGGATCCTTATCCCTTGTTGCAAGACCTGTGATAAAAATTTTGTACTCTTCTAGCATACCATTTAAAGTTGTAGTGACAAAATAAGTTCTAGATACCTTTTCACCTATATTATCAAGTTTATCTTTAATATATTTGATTCTTGAAATGAAATCACTGATACTTTCATTCTCCTCCATCTTGATATAATGAAGCTTACTCTTCAAAGATAGGACTCGATTTGTGTTCTTCAAATCGTACAAATATTTGAGTGTTGTCGATATCTACTTGGATGTATTGTAGTCTCTGATATGAGGTATGATCGTGTATTTTACGAAAATTCTTCATAGCACTTTTTCCTTAGTCTCTCATTTCTCCCAATCTTGAATTCATGCAGTTGTAGCTCTTGCAGCGGAATATGGATTAACTTCATCACCGGATGCAATGGACCAGACATTGTATCATTCCATCATTGTCTACATCTTAAATTTACAATTCATATATTTTGTGTCATATAACTTTGTTTCTTTGTTTAAATAGGATTCCACCAAAGGGTTATTCATTATAATCACACCTCAATTTTTTTTTCTCATAACTTACAAATTACCTTTAGGTTTCTATTTTCTCATAGCTCTATGAAACACTCACAACTCTATGCTACATGATTTGATTTGACAGATCCAACACTCTTGTTTTTTCTTGGCAGTAGTCATACGCACCATGGAGACCATGGAGACCTGGGCTCAGATCACTAATTAACAATGCCGAAAGTTGCCTTCAATAATACTTTTATATTGAAATTCTCTAGTCTAGCTCCTAGTTGTCATACTTGTGGGTTTACTCTTTTAATAAAACTCTTTTCCAAATTCAAGTCTAAGTCTCTTATAAGACCAAAATTTTAAAATGGAACAAAAGGAAATACATAGGCTACTCCAATAAAATATCATAGAACCATGCACTAACTTTACCCAATGGAATCTGATTTCTCTTTTAAATATAAAAGAGGATACAAAATTGAGAAAATATGGAACTCGTATACTGCGCAAACTATAAATTTTAGACGATCCACTCAAGAGAAGATTAACTCACTTAGACAATGAATCTTCAATTAAACAACAATGCAACAAGATAGTAAACAAGAATAGGTGTGTGCTAAGGCTGCAATCTTCCCTTTAAATATCAAGCAAACGACTCCCCTCTACACGTGATTCACACAAGGAATAAAACAAACAACCATGGAAGTGACTCACGTTCTGATTTCTTGTGCAATGATCTCGTGTCTACAACATCTCGGTTCAGTGCCACTCCCAGTGATTTTGTTGCTACAACAAATTGATTTATAACCAACACATGTTGCAACGAGTCACATTCCTCATGCATACAAATGCAGGAGAATGTTTCCTCCAAAGTCAATCACATTTGACTAGGCGTAGGGGTATTGAATTTACTAAGGGAGTGGGTTCCCTAAAGTTTAATTTATTAAAATTTTCCTATGTTTTACTCTAGAAGAGTTCATAGGATAGGTTTGATGGGTTGATATTGGTTGCAATGTAATTGAATCTACTTTATTGAGTAGATATCGAGCATTAGAGGTCTAGAGAGATCTTAGGAGTGAGCTCTGTGTTAAATGTTGAAATTGGGTATATCTCTATTGCATTGACATCCTGTGTATGATTGAAGTTCATATTGGACTTAATTTAGTTTTTTTTGTAGGTTGGGGAACAATGGAAGTGTTGATTTGCAGGTTCCAGATCAAATCGATCTTTGTAGAGGAGAAAACCATGGTAACAGTCGAATAAAGTGAGGGTGTTGATCGTTGATCATATCCTAGATCAAAGATCCTAATTAATTTAATCAGAGATGAGTGTCAATATTCAAAGGAGCCAAGGACGAGGATTATTGGTCTTCAGATCTCTGTCGGGATCCATAGTGACCATAGATCATAGTCGGATTAGATATAATCATGATTGTTGATCACGAACGAATCAACGATCCTTATCGTTGTGCATCGTGGAAATATCATGGGCCATTGATAATCCTTGGATCACAATCCTATCACATAAGAACTACCTAAGAATACCAACCATAAATAGAAACCAATGCATCAATGTCAACGGAAAATTCGTTGGAAAAGAAATATCGACGGTGTAGAGTAGATAATGAAGGTACATATCCAATGTTGATCACTACAAGGATCAATGATGATCCAAGCATTGGTGATATAGTAGGGAAAGGATATACAACCATTAGTTAAAGGGTGAGATTTATAGTGTAAGGTGGATAACACACATTCAAGTTACACAGGATTTAACAAAAAGTTACCCCATGCTAGTGGTATCATAAAACCCACCCCAGGAAACGTGGAAGGTGGAGGAGGTACAATAACACCCCTTCAAGTGGTTTTTAAACCACCTCTCAACACCCCGTTGTGTGTAAGAGATAAACCATCGTTCGCAAGTGGTAAACCATGGTTAAGCCCCCAGTTATAGCCTCTAGTCATGTGAATGGGAGCACTGGAAACTAGCACTAAGGTTTAAGTGCATAGGAAATAAGCACTAGGTCACAATGCCTAGACATATGGATGAGAAGCACCAAGGAGTTATCACTTAAGGTAATAATCCCTCGGTCATAGATGTGAGTTCTATGGAACAAGAAAACTGATAGTTAGTGCTATAGTTTAAATTTATTAAGTGGATAAGTGTCAGTCATGGCTATTGGTCGTGTGGACTGACAAGAAGGTTTAGCGCTTGGATTTAGGTTCTATTGGAATAATGCAACGATAGATCATTATATAGCTATGTAATCAGAGGAAGAATTGGGCCCATATTAGAATTAAAGGTAGCTCGAGCCTAATAAGTTGCAATAGATTTTATTGATAACTCTATAGTGAGGATGAAATCCCTATGAGCTCCACAATGGCGAATTAAACTAGAGATTGACGTTGGTAATTTTAAAAACTAGAACAACCTGATTGAAGACAAAGTGATTTTATGGAGATCCTTGGACACCCCATTGTGAGTTTAATGTGCAGTATATCATTTGAAAGGATTCCATACTATGGGTTTGACCTGATAAGGTCATCATTTGTGGTATCAAAGAAAACAAATTATATTTTCATTGAAGAGCAATGAGTGCTCAAGGGATATTAAAACTGAGATGAAATTTAATTTTGTTGTGTAATTGATTTAGAAGAATTGCAGGTGATTGTTGAGTCCATTAATTCTCTTTGAGAATATTTCTCTAGGAGAAAAAAAACAATGGAGTTTGAGGATTGCAACCAATAGAGAAATTGAATTGATTTAGAGGGAAGAATGTACAAAAGAGTGCATGAGAAAATTAGAGAGGCATTGTGATAGGGAGTTGTCATTCAAGTGAAAGGAATTGGAAAAGATTATGACATAGGTCTTTCAGGTACTATTGATGTTTTATAGATAACTATGGTTATGAAGAACTTTTGATTGAAGTTAATAGCATAAGGAGGTAGGAATTAGTAGTGAAAATATAGCTAGAGGAGTTGTGACATAGGCAACAGAACAAGTGAGGCTCTTGAAGAAGCATAGGAGCTTGTAGAAGAAACTTGCAACAAGGTATGATATACAATTTTCCAGTTGAGGGTTGTAAGTGAGGAGAACAATATAAGTTCTTAGGGGAAAGTGAGTAGGTGCATAATCCATATAGGAGTAAAGGAAGCTCAGATGGTTCTAGGAGAAAAAACCAAAAGGATACCAAAACATTTCAGGATCATGAAGGGATCTTGATGAGGCATTGAGTAGCAAGGAGAGGAGACTTTCTACGGAGGCTTGATGCAAATCACAGTGAACAAGGTGAATTTCACACAGGGGAAGAGAATATGACTACTAATGGTAATCATGAAGGATCAGAGAGAAGCCCCAATAGAGGAAAGCAATATGCTAGAGAAAATGGCATAAGGAGAAGAATGAGTCAAGAGGAGATTGATGGAGAAATGGTTGAGTTGAAGGTACAAATCAATACCATAAGGCAAATACTATAGAGGAATATTGAGGAGAACCAAAGACAAGGATGAAATGTAAAGAAAAAGGTAAGATGGCCTGTAATGAAATTGTTTGCAAAGAACTGAGGAAAAGATTGAGGAGCTTAAAGCATAGGTTGAATGCTTGGATAGAGAAAGAGAAACTCAGAGGAGTTGAGTTTAAACAAAGGAAAATTACTGAAGGAGAATTTTACTTATGTGAACGAAAGAAAGGATCATTCCTTGTAGAGGAGGATGAATATATTGATGAGATACTTACTGCAAGTCTCGTGGACCATGTAAAAAGTTAAGATTAGCATTAGGATGTGTTGAAAGATGAATCAAATGAGGCTAAAGAGCCTTATGTTTTTAAATTTGACAATTTGTGTATGATTGTAGGTTTTGCAGATGATGATAATGGATAGTCATTTGGAGCTGTCATGAAGATGGAGGATGAAGGAGTGTCTTTTCAAAACATTGATAAAATACATAATCAGTCTTTTTATTTGAAGGAAGATCAAACAACATTGTCTCATAAAGATAATCAAGATGAATATTATACACCCTTGATCAATGAAATTGATGAAAACCAGATACAATAACCTGTTTTTGCAATGAAAAAAGAAGAGTTGGCTTATGAAATAAACCAAGGAAATAATTTATAAGTTGAAGGAAAACACTCATATATAGTTCTCACAGATTTTGAAGGAGAACTAAGGATGTCGGAATACTAGTTGATCAATCCAAGGATTGATAAAGAGGAGTGCATAATAGTTGCAAGCACATAAATGCTCGATGCATCAACTTAAGAAGAGGAAATTTTTTCTTTTCAAACAAATTTTTTGTTTGATCATGTAGAGAATGCATAATTTTCTAAAGGAGATAAAGATCATAGTAAGAATCCTAAAGATATAAATCAGTTTTCCAAAAAGAAGCTAAGAAATTGGGAGATGCAACTAAATGTATCAAACACTTGTTGGAGTTACTTCACACACACCTAGGATTTATTTTTCCTAAGGTTTTTCCTTTTTTTTTAGTCATTATTAGTCATTATCCAGTCTCCTATATTTTAGGGGAGAATATTATCTTCAGTTGACACTTCAGTTTGACTAGTTGAGTTGAGTCTAGATGTTGCATTGGTTTTGTCACCATGCAACATTAGGATCATCACCATGTTAATGCACACTTGCCTTTGGATCATCACCAGAGTGGCACATTACCCTTGATTCCTTGATCTAATCTTCACTACACTATGTTCAGTCAGTTAATTGAAGACTGGTTGACTAGTTAACTCAGTTAGGTGTCAGTTCACTCCCATAACTGCTTGAGAGACTAGACTAGGTGGCAGTTCACTCCTGTAACTGTTGGTGTGTATCCAGATCACTCTATACCACCACTATGGCACATTGGTTCTCCTCTAGTGCACATTGATTGAGTCATACAAATTATATCTTGTGTAAATTATTCATTATTCATTACAGTTAATGAGAATTCTTCCATTCTTTCTCTCCTTCTTCTTCTTTCTCAATTTCTCTCTGCAAATGTGTGTAGTATTTTATAGCTAGATATATTTTTTTCAAGTTCAACACATTTGCATGGTATCATAGCCGGAAAAATGCTAATAAAAATCTACACCAAAACTTTTTGCAGGTACAAAAGATTGAAGACAACGGAAAGATGGATTTCCCAAAAGAATTCATTTTTACACCTTACAACTACTTTGCATGGAAGGAGAAAATAGTCATACATATTCGAACTAGAGGATTGTATAGGTTGAAATTGAATACAAACACATAACCAACATCAGCCATAGAAAAATCCAAGTACTTAAATCGAATGGATGAAGCATTCAGAACAATTTGCAGTCTTATTTCTCCCGATCTCCTTTTTCACATATCTTCCTTTAAGAATCCCAATGAAGCCTGGACCACCTTGGAAGGGATCTTTGGAAAATAGGATGATATGAGGGGAAACATGATGGAGGTGTAATTTCTCACATTGGATCCAAAAATATTCGACAATATCCAATATTTCTTTACAAAATTCAAGGATTTACTATCACAACTCAAATCTTGCAGGGTTGATAAATCTAAGGAGGAGAAAAAATGGTTCTCACCATTCTCTCCAAACTTGGTCCTAAATTATCTGTGTTCATTTCCACATTCCATTCAGTCAGATTCACCTTTGGAGCCACCTGGAAGATTCCTTCTCTTGAGGAATTTATCGAATCCCTGACACAAGAGCAAACCAAGCTCATCAACATGGGAAAAATAAAAGGCCCAAAGGCGCATGCACTTACTGTGCAAGATGGAAGCCATCAATATCAGAAATCTAAATATAAATACAAAATGAAATCTCATGCACATCCGAAGAAGGAAGGGTACACAAAACCCTTCACTGATGCCTCCAGATCCAAAGGGGGGAAGGGAAGAAAAGGGGATAAATGCACGTACTATCACAAAGGATTCCATCTAGAATCCGCATGCATGCAAAAACAAATATATCTAGTGTCTAAAATGCTTCAGAAAAACAACCTTGGATATCACATCCCCGAGGGTGCTAAGAAGAAGAAGCCAGAAGATCAGAATCCCAAGAAAGGAAATTCTAGCCATGCCTTGATTGCCATCAACTCCTCTCTCGATGCTTGGATCATAGAGTCAGGAGAATCACATCACATGGATGCCTCAAAAGTAGTCTATTATTCATTGGATGCATGCAAAGGTCCTCCTATTCTGATGGGGGATAACTCTTCAGTCGAACTCACCGGCAAAGGAAGGATTGAACTCACTAACAAAAGCTTTGAGAATGTGTTGCACGTTCCCAAACTTTCCATCAACCTTTTCTGCATGTATTAGATGAATAATTATGACACTGGAAATAAATTCATATTCACACCAAATGAAGTGGACATATATGACATGCAAACCAACTCTAGGGTTTCTACCAGTGAGGTAAATCATCAATCTAGATTGTATACATTTTCTGAATTTATTGAACCAAACTCTGCTTTACTGCTTACCCATGACGGTGAAAGTAGTATGATATGGCACAAAAGGTTTGGACATTTGAATTTCAGATATATGAAACAACTTAGCAAGAAAATATTGGTTGATGGTCTACTAGACATCCATTTCTCCAAGGGAGTATGTGAGGGATGTGTTCTTGGAAAACACCCTCAAGAGAAATTTGACAAAGGAAAGTCTGAGAGAGCTTCCGCGCCTTTAGATATGATCCATAGTGACCTGATGGGTCCTTTTACGCATCCATCTATCAACAAAGCGATGTTTTTTCTCATTTTTGTTGATGATTTCTCATGTTTTACATGGATTTACTTTCTCATGCAAAAATCCGAGGTCTTTCAACACCTCAAATATTTCAAAGCTCTGATTGAGACACAGTCCAGAAAGAAAATCAAAGTCCTATGAACTGATAATGGGGGAGAGTATATCAATCATGAGATCCATAATAATTTCCGTGAGGGATGGATTCAGTTGGAACACACAGTTCCCTATACCACGCAACAAAATAGAGTTGTTGAGTGAAAAAACAGATCTTTAAAGGAGATGGCATATTACATGCTGCATGCAAATTCACTACCACAAATACTATGGGACGAAGCACTTAATTGTGAAAAATATAACCAAAATATATCTTCCCATATATTTGTCAAGGATAAGACCCCCTACAAGGCTTGGAGCAGCCTCAAACTGGAAGTGACCCACTTTCATATTTTTGGTTCACATGCATGGGCCTGGATTCCCTCTTAAAAGAGGAAGGCACTTGATCCACAAAGAACTGAGTGTATTTTTGTTGGATACCACGACGGTCTGAAGGGATACAAACTTATTGATATTTCCTCGGACCAGCTCATCATTGAGCGAAGTGTCCAATTCGAGGAAAGTGTCTTGCATGTACCTCAGCAGCTGCATGTAGACACCTTCATTCTTCCACATGTCTAAGATGATGAGCATGCACATGTTGACTCTTATTCAGATGAGAGTTATGATTCAGAGGAATCAGATGATTTAGATACATAGTCAGTATAGTCAGATGGAGAGTCATAACATTCATATGCAGTTGCAGAGCCAGAGAAGAGGCCCAAGTGGGCACAAACTACTCTTCAGGATGCAAGGGATCTCGTTGGTGATCTAAACAATACTAGGTGGAATAAATCTGATTTCAAGGAGCCTCCTGTTGCACTCACTTCCACTAAACCATTTTCCTCTAGGCATCTTTTCTTGGTTCAGTCTTCAGATCCACAGTCTTATGGCGAGGCTGCCAGAAATCCCTTTTGGGAATCCGCCATGTTGGAGGAGTACAACTACCTCCTCGAGAACTAGACTTGGGATCTTGTTCCCCTTCATTCTAGGAGGAAACTTGTCAGATGCAGATGGGTCTACAAGACCAAGAGCGCATTAGATGGACATATTAGCATATACAAATCCAAGTTTGTTGCCAAAGGCTTTCAGCAGGTGCATTTCATTGACTATGATGAGACCTTCTCTCTAGTAGTGAATATGGATTCCATATGATTAACACTTTCCATTGTGAAAACCAAGGGATGGTAAGTCCATCAGATGGACGTGAAGAATGCATTTCTTCATGGCGATCTCTCCAAGGAGATATATATGGATCAGCCCCAGGGATTTATGCAAGACTCATCTTTGATCTGTCGACTGAAGAAGTCCCTTTATGGCCTCAATCAGGCTCTGAGGGCATGGTATGCAAAGATGGACTCCTACCTATTTTCACATAAATTTGTATGTTGTAAATCAGACCCGAATGTCTACATGCTCAGGACGATTGATTCACTTCTACTCTTATTTCTATATGTTGATGATTTGTTGATCACTAGTTGCTCCACTTCAATGATTGTTGCACTCAAGAGGATTCTACATGACAGGTTTTTGATGATGGACATGGGTCTGCTACACTTCTTCCTTGGACTCGAGATCAGTCAGGATGCATCATGCATCAAACTATCTCAGGCCAAGTATGCATGAGATCTCCTTGAGATATTTCACATGACAGACTGCAAGTCTGCTCCGACTCCTTTCCTATCAGGGGTCAAACTTGAGGATTTCGGGGACACTCCATTGGTTGACAACACATTGTACAGACAACTAGTGGGGAGTTTTTTGTATCTCACACACTCCAGACCAGACCTCTCCTATGAAATTGGCGCAGTTTCCAGGTTCATGCAGGAGCCTCATGAGCTACATTGGAAGCCTTTAAAGCGTATCCTTCGATACGTACAGGGAACCATCTCCTTTGGGATTCATTATGCAACATAATCAACATTATATCTCATCAGGTTTACTGATTCTGAATGGGTTGGTGATAACACTGATCACAAGTCCACATCTTGTTACTCACTCAGTCTTGGTTCCAGGCCTATCTGTTGGTTGAGAAAGATGCAAATTTCCATTTCTCTATCTTCAGCTAAAGTAGAGTATAGAGAGGTAGTTAACATAACCATTCAGGCTATGTGTCTACAACATTTTCTCACTGAGTTGGGCATTCAGTTTCATCGACTGATCGTCATCTGGTGTGACAACCAGAGCACTCTGAAGTTTTGTAGAAATCCAGTTCAGAGGAAATGGATGAAGAACATCGAGATCCACATGCACTACATCCATGACTTAGTACACGAGGGGGTCATCGACCTATATTTCTTTCCTTCAACAGAACAGATGGCAGACATATTCACCAAAACATTCACCAAGTAGAAGTTCCACTCTCTGCGAAGTCGTCTTGGATTGAAGGACATAGTTGCCTAGCAACTATAGTTCTTCTTTTTACATACATTGTACCTTGAGGGGGGGGGGGTTCCCATAAGGTTTTCTCTCTTTCCTCACTTTATTTCAGTGTATCTTTTGTATTTGGGTACCTAACATGGCCTCGTTGTTGGGACCCATTCCTTATTTTCACCATAGTGATGTTCAGGGGTGGTGTTGGAGTTACTTCACACACACCTAGGATTTCTTTTTCCTAAGGTTTTTCCTTGTTTTTTAGTCATTATTAATCATTATCCAGTCTCCTATATTTTAGGGGAGAATATTCCACCTAGAGAATATTCTCTTCAGTTGAAACTTCAGTTTGACTATTTGAGTTGAGTCTAGATGTTGCATTGGTTTTGTCACCATGCAACATTGGGATCATCACCATGATAATGCACACTTGCCTTGGGATCATCACCAGACTTACGCATTACCCTTGATTCCTTGATATAATCATCACTACACTCTATTCAGTCAGTTAACTGAAGACTTGTTGAGTAGTTAACTCAACTAGGTGGCAGTTCACTCCCATAACTGCTTGAGAGACAAGACTAGGTGGCAATTCACTCCCTTAACTGCCTAAGAGACTAGACTAGCTGGAATTTCACTCCCGTAACTACTGGTGTGTGTCTAGATCACTCTAGACCACCACTATGGTGCATTGGTTCTCCTCTAGTGTGCATTGATTGAGTCATACAGAGTATATCTTGTGTAAATTATTCATTGTCATTATAGTTGTAATAGGAATTCTTCTATTCTTTCTCTCCTTCTTCTTCTTTCTCAAATGGTTAATGAGAATTCTTCCATTCTTTCTCTCCTTCTTCTTCTTTCTCAATTTCTCTCTGCAAATGTGTGTAGTATTTTCTAGCTAGATCTATTCTGTGCAGGTTCAACACATTTACAACACTTCTAGATGGAGATATGGAGAACAAGAAATGAAACAACCAATAAACAACATCAACAAGTTTCAGAGCAGTTTCTAGCAAGAAGACAAACTGGACATGGAGATTGAGGAGATAAGAATGTTGATGGTGAAGGTGTCTCAGAGGATACATACCGAAGTGAGGAAAATTCTCAACAACAAAGAAAAATTAATTTTGAAAGTTTGCATCAGAAAGACCAATGTAAAGATGCAAAATCAAGTATGGGATCTTGAAAAGTTGCAGACAACAAAAATGCAACCGACCAGTGGAGAAAGAGAAAAATTACATCATAAGGTTTGGGATCTAGAAGTAATTCAGAGATGGAAGACTCATGATCAGGAGATCATGAACAATTTTTGTTCCTTGGGAGTCTGATGCACAAGCATTTTTCCTCCAAATTCAATCACATTTGACTAGGCCTAGGGGTCTTGAATTTACTAAGGGAGTGAGTTCCCTAAAGTTTAATTTATTAAAATTTTCCTATGTTTTATTCTAGAAGAGATCATAATATATATTTGAAGGGTTGAGATTGGTTGCAATGCAATTGAATCTACTGTATTGAGTATATATCGAGAGTTAGAGATCTAGAGAGATGTTAGGAGTGAGTGAGTCATCTTAGAGAGGATTTTGTGGATCTGAACAAATTCTATCTCAAAATCCTTTTGTTTAAATTTTGTAATCCTAAGGGCATTGAGGAGATTCGAGTGTGTGGTGGAGTGAGTGTGAATGAGGCCATGTATGGCCACAGGCCAACCATAGGCCAATTGAATGTATAATCAAGCCAAAGAGGGGAAATAAGGCCTTATATAATTATGTACAGATTCATTCATAGAATCGATTGTGTAATTGTGAGCTCTGTGTTAAATTTTGAAATCAGGTATCTTTCCATCGCATTGACATCCTATGTATGATTGAAGTCTATATTGGAATTAAATGAGTTATGTTGTAGGTTGGGGATTAGTGGAAGTGTTGATTTGTAGGTTCCAAAATTGGATTAGTGTTTGCAGGGGATAAAATCAATGGAGAAACCCATGTTAACCGCCAAAGAAGGTGAGGGATTCGATCATTGATCATATCCTAGATCAATGATCCTGATTCGTTTAATCAGAACCAAGTGTCAATATTCATAGGAGCCAACGACGAGGATTGTTGGTCGTCATATCCCTATCAATATCCATAGTGACCATCGATCATAGTCGGATTGCATATAATCATGATCGTTAATCATGGTCGGATCAATGATCCATATTGTTGTGCATCGTGGAAATATCATGGGCCATTGATAACCGTTGGATCACAATCCTATCACATAAGAACTGTCTGATCATACCAACAATAAATATAGACCATTGGATCAATGTTAGAGGAATATTCATCAGAAAATAAAGATCGACGGTGTAGAGAAGATAACGAAGGTAAAGATCCATCGTTGATCACTACAAGGATCAACGATGATCCAAGATTAGGGATATCGTAGATCAAGGATATATGACCATTAGTTAAAGGGTGAGATATACAATGTAAGTTGGATAACACACATTTAAGTTACACGAGATTTAACATAAATTTACCTCGCATTGGTGGTATCGTAAAACCCACCCCAAGACACATGGAAGACAAAGGAGGTACAACGATACCCCTTCAAATGGTTTTGAAACC
This sequence comes from Picea sitchensis, assembly GCA_010110895.2. Classification (NCBI taxonomy): domain Eukaryota; kingdom Viridiplantae; phylum Streptophyta; class Pinopsida; order Pinales; family Pinaceae; genus Picea; species Picea sitchensis. The sequence goes on along the minus strand of SNQJ01S0052619.1, from coordinate 44,558 downwards.
ACCTCTTGACACCCCACTGTGTGTAAGAGATAAACCACCATTCCCAAGTTGTAAACCATGGTGAATCCCCCTGTTATATCTTATGTTCATGTGAATGGGAGTGCTGGAAACTAGCACTAAGGTTTAAGTGCTTAGGGAAATAAGTACGAAGGAGTTAGCACTTATGGTAATAAGCCCTTGGTCACAGACTTGAGTTCTATGGAATGAGAACACTAGGAGTTAGTGCTATAGTTTAAAGTGCTGAAGTGGATAAGCTCTGATCATGGCAATTGGTCATGTGGACTAACAATAAGGTTTAGCGCTTGGATTTAGGTGCTAGTGTACTGGTGCGACGACAGAGAATTATGGAGCTCTATACTCATAGAAATATTTGGGACCGTATTAACATTAAAGGAAACTTGAGCCTAACAAGTTGCAATATTTTTTATTGATAACTCTATAATGAGGATGAATTCTGTTGAAACTAAGTTTTTAAACTTTTTACCTCTAAAACTAAAACTTTTTTCTTTCGGGATTCGGCTTCTCATAAGGTATAATCCTCGCTACCAGTCCAAAAAGACCAGTCCCGAAATCCCGAAATGATTTCTTTTCTTAGTTATAATAAAAGACAGAAATCTCAAGTGTTATTAAAGTTTAGACGCACGTTCTGTAAAGTACTTTCAATCGTGATAAATTAAAATCCTAAAGGATTTAATTAACCATCTTTTAACCTTTCAGGATTCGGGTTTACTCAGAACAATACGTTTTCAATACATTTTGAATCGCGAAATCCCGATTCCCGATTCCCGATTTCCCGAAAGAAGTGGAAGTCAGTCTTAATCTTGATTAATTAAAAACTAATCCCATTGTGATTTTTGGATTCAGGGTTTGGTGGTGACACAGATCATGTAAGGGCAATCCCCAAAATCCCGAAACGCGAAGTCCCGACTCAATACCAAAGTTAAGACCTAAACTTTTCCCACCGCGATTTCAGGATTCGAGGTTTGGTGGTGACACACCTCATGTAAGTGTGATCCCTGACATCCCGAAATGCGAAATCTGACTCAATACCAAAGTTAAGACCTAAACTTTTCCCACCACGATTTCGGGATTCGGGGTTTGGTGGTGACACACCTCATGTAAGCGAGATCCCCGAAATCCAAAAAAGCGAAGTCCCAACTCAAATACCAAAGTTAAAATGAGCTAATTTCGTTTTAAATACATCTAATGGTATTTAAACTTCTTAGTTATTTTCATTTATGAGTTCCATCAAATGAGATTTTTCAAATTTTGATTTTAGAATCGCCGAAATACGGGCATATTAATAACAAATAGTTGGTGATTTCTGTGACACCAATGCATATCTCAGAAATATTCTCTGCTTTAAAGGTATTAAATTCTTGGCAGTCGTGTTAGTACTTTCACCATTAAATGAGATAAAAGAAAATTAAATGAGTTAAATGAGTTAAAGGTCTGTGTTTCGAAACTAATTTTTGCTCTTTCTATCAGAAATAAGTCGCATCTAGTCGAGATTTCACACATCTCTGTTGTGACAGGTTTTCGTTCCAATACAAAAGACATGGCACCAAAGAAGGGACCCAAGAAGAGTGAAGATATAGCTGAGATTTCCAGCACGGAGGGATATGTCATATCCGACACCATGCCACATGTTATAGACTCGATTAAATCATAGAGACAAATTTATGAAAACCTGGACTGCGAGATAAAAACTTCCCCTAACGAATCCGAGAATCACCTTTGGACATAGCAGAATCAGAACTTCACAAAGTTGCAACACGCCCACGGCGCATGGTGTACAACGACATGATCAGTTGGGCTTTGGACAAGGTTGATATTCCAACAAGAATCATTTTAAATGATCAAGGGGCCATTATCGGCTCATTCAAACCTGAACATATCCAGGTTATGTACAAACTCTCACCCCAACCCTAAATTCATTTACAATGCCGAATTCATAGATGAATTTCAGAGAAAGGAATGCACTGAGGCATATCAAAATTTAGGGTCGATACCCATGGAATTTATGCCATAACCTCTTTGAATGAGTATATGGTTTATGTAGCCATGATGTTGTGCAGAATCTTCAGCAAAAAGAATCCCTGTCATTTCCCTGCAGAATGGGTGCCCTTTTTAGAAGAAGCATCAGAAGGATATAGTTTCAACTTGGACAAGATTTTATCTGATAATATAGCCAAAGAGGTTTTGGATTACAGAGCTGCAAGAGCTCGAGGTCAACCAGTGCCCTTTTACATGTCGGCATACATCATGGATGCAATTTTTTTTATGACTCCATTTCCCCTGATGAATTGGAGATGGAACACAACCTGCCTTGAACCCATTCACGAATATCACTCTGAGTTGTGGGAAGAAAATGAAAAAAAATTGTTTTATGAAATTTTCCATTTCATGGTGATACCAATCCATAAAATGTTTTTCGGCTGTGACCCTCCTCGCATTTCTGAAGTAGTTTCAAATAACCTCAAGCCAATAACAGATTGGTTCATTGAAGAAAGATTCTCCTACATCAGGGTTTATGGGTGTTCAATTCCCCCTCACGTGCTTCTGAAATTCTTCCCAGATAGACTGGTGTGTAGGGAAGTAGCACACCAAATAGTAAAAGGCGATATCGGAATAGAGCTAAAGGAAGCTCAAAATAAGTCCTGGAGAATCTTCCCTGTGCACATCGAGAAATTTTCATTACAAAATTTGGGACATTCCAGAGTGGAAGAAGAAGCACTCGAAGAAGTTAAAATGTTAAATATTGAGTACAAAAGGCATGACCCTTATCAAATAGTGAACAAACACTTGATAAACTGCAATATGAAAGCATACGAACATGACGAGTCCCCTTGGGACGACATGTTCAAAAGGACCAAGTCCTATAAAGAAGTGTTAGAATGAGTACAGACACTGTCGTCTTACCTGCAAGCTAGCTTTCGGACCTTCCAGAAGCATAGACGGAGTGGTATGCCTCAAGTACTTCAAGGATAAGAGATCACCCTCCCCCAGGAGAAAGAAAGTGTTCCCCCAAGTTTCGAGCAGGAAGCACAGAAGAAGGGAAATCCCAAAAAGTACCTAAAGGATACAGAAAGGCCTCTACAAAACAAAAAGATCGAAGAAGAGAAAAGGTCAGGGAGACCTCCCAAGTCTGGTAAGATTACTCCCCCTTTATCACCCGGTGTTGATGACAATATGCCTAAGGCAACAGGAGGGAAAGGATCTATAGAGCTAGGGATCCCCATAGCTTCCTTAACCCCCTTACAGTCCACTTTTGGACTCCCACAAATAAGGGCTCTATTTGTTGATGACCTTACCTCCATTCCCATAGATCCTCCTTCCAATTATTTGTTTAGTAGAAAAAGGAAGGTTTTCGTGAAACAAGAGATGCATAAGAAGGAGGGGAATATGGTTAAAAAACATAAATTCTTGATAGACGGACAAAATTTGGAGGAAGAGGATTTCACTACAGAGATAGCCGGTTCCATGGGAGCCATGGCAAGAAAAAAAAAAATTACCGTGGGAAAAATGAGAACCAGGATAAAGAAGAGTGATAAAATCATATCACAATTACAAGAGCAGTTAAAAAATGTTGAGGAGAACATTAGAGAAGAAATGAGTAAAAGCTTGGAGTAGACAAGGGCTGTCGAAATGTTAGAGGTTCAATTACTCAAGACGAGTCTGGACGAAATGAGCCAGAAAATACAAGCAAGTCAGCTACATATTACTCAGAAAAGGGAGCATGCAGAACAGTTACAGGCTAGATTAATATTGATGGAAGATCAAATTATAGATCTGAAAGCTTTCCATGTCCAGTCATTGGAGGTGCATTCAAAAATAGAAGTTGGACATCATAAATTAATTTCCAAGATAGAGATTGTTCAGAATTACTTTCAAGAAGTAGATAATGCCTTTCATAATATTATCCTAAGGGAAAAAGAAGCCGAAGCAGTGAGGATTAGTCTCCAAAAGGCAATTATATATTCGATAGGTGAGGAGGTATCCAAAACTACGAAAGTATCAGCCACAGAGTAAATCAGAGGCGACATCATGCTCAAGCTATGGGAAACCAACATAACTGAAAGCAAAAGATTAGTCAAAGAAATCAGAGATGACGGTGAAGAACTTTTTGATCTTTTAGACAAAGAGTCGTTAAATATTGGAAAGGGCAATTGTACAGGACTTTTGGGACAGATCGATATTGAAAGACATCAATTAAATTTTAGCGAAATTTTGAGTGAAATCCAAATGGAAATTTCACAACTAAGAAAAATGGATGTCACCCTATTCGACAGGTTGTTAGTTGAGCCTAACTTAAAATTGTAGTCAATAAAGTTTGCAGATAAAGGAGTTGATGATCATCTTTCCAAGATTCAGAGAAAGGTTTATCTGTTCAAGGCAAGAGACCTTCCAGAACCCCCTAGAAATTTTACACAGTTTCTGGAGAAATGCATTAATTGTATTGAATCAAAAGAAGGAGGATCATCAACAAAGTAAAAGTATTATTTGGAAGAGCTTTACTTCCAAGAAAATGGAAAAATGGAGAAGATCATGCAAACGGTTTCAGATCTATTTTTTAACAAATAGTTAGTCACTAGGAATTCGGAAATCACCAACGGTCTTAAGATTGGTGGTTTTGTATAAATGTAATTTTTCAAGACTAAGAAAATCCTTTTTTTCTGGAGGAGATTGTAAAGAGAAAATTTTCATTTTGCCAGAATTAATACAATATAGATTGAAGATTCCAGATCTTGTCAAGCCTGAGTTATGTGTTTCTTTGTCATTTCATCTTTTATTTCATACCTTCGTTAAATTATTTCATTATGTAACTTCTATTGTGGTGATTAAACATTCATATTATTTAACCATTTGCAGTTTTTCCTCTGTATCAGCTGTCAACAAATATAAGACCTATGAACGTTTTAGAACTTTGAAATCATATACTTCTTCGAAGTTATCATCCTCCTTTATTCTATTAATATAAAATGAGATTCCTCTTAAATTGATGCCTCATTTTTTGTTATACAAATACCTGTTTCCTTTTCTTTCTTCATTCCATGCACTGTATCTTTAAATTTGGCTCAGATACTAGAAAAGGCCTTCATTTCTGTTATACTATTGATCCATAATTTGGAAGTTTTATTTTTATTAATTCAAACCAGAAATCTGCAACCCTTAAAAAAGATTTTTTGACTTAAAGAAAAAGAAAATCCTTTGCTTTCATGACGGTTCCAGTTACCAGACAGACTAATATAGAACCCGGTCTATCAGATCAAACGAGCATTGTGTTAAACCTATTCAATACCATCTTACAAACAAAAAATACGCGGGTAGAACTTGAACATTCATGGGATGCAATTGAAAGGGATATTAGCATCCAAGAACAATGGGAAGCTAGATAGAGACAGTTAAGGAACCAACTGTGATCTCGCTTTCCATTAAGATAGTCTTTTTACCCATTAATTTTCTCTACCTTTTCAGATGCCTTGATGGTATACTTTAGAGCCTTAAAGTATAAACTCAGGGAAAACATCTTTTTGGCGCCGTTGTCGGGGAACGAAGAAACAAATATTTTCCCTGGGAAGAACAACATTGAATTTTTCTTTCTTTGATAGTGAACAAAGATCGAAAAACCTTCTAAGGCTACTTTTATCTTTCACTTGGCAACTCCACGATAAGTAAACTGGATTTCGGTTGAAATAACACCAGAAAGAACCCCGACGACAAGCAGACCTCACCAATATCTGACCTGGAAAAAATTTTTAAATCAAGAAGATTTCTTAGACAAATTGTTTCGCCAATACATACTATCAGTCAAACTAATTCTACACGGTCGAACGTTAGAGGAATACTCGAGAGATCTAACTCGAGAGATCTATCTCTCTCCCCCTTTAAATCGATACGTCCTTTTTTCCCAAAGTCCATACTCCTACTACCGAACACTTCGACGAGTGTCCTATGTGTCCTGATTTAACCCACGTCAATTCTCTGATATATTCGTCTTACAAGCCTAGAGAAACAGGTTATTTCCATCTCGGACCTTATTTCTCTAGTTTCTTGTGCCTTGACGATCAGTTTCCCAAAACCTTTCTGCCACATTCAAGTACAACCCAAAATATACCAAGCTTCCATGAACTTTATCCTCATACACCCCAAGTTTCAATCTCAAATCTATCAATGGTTGTGCACGGAGGTGCAGGGGCTGGAGGCGGTGCTGCAGGAGGAGCGGCAGGCGGCCAAGTACCACTCCCTGGAATTTTTTCTAAGGTGTCTTCCAGATATGCCCCTCTTGTCCTCCTGATTCCCCTATATGACCTTCCATAAAATTACATGAAAAATCTCCCAAAATTTACAGGGGAAGGTGATTTAACCGCACAAGAACACATCAATTTATTTGACCAGTTTGTCGATATCCTAGGACTCGAGCATGAAGATGTCTACTCTAGACTCTTAGTACAAAATTTCGAAGGGAAGTTTAGAACTGGGTTTTGAGGTTTAGCTGTGGGATCTTTAAGGTCATACGATGAACTCGAAAGTTCTTTCATCAAACAATGGGGAGAAAGAAAAGATCACCTCTATTATCTGACCGAATTCGGGGCTCTTAGAAATAAACATTCTGAATGAGTTCTTGAGTTCACCCAAAGATTTAACAAATTGTATAAAATGATTCCCATCGAGGTCAAACCTTCTCAGCCTGCAGCGAAAGTAACCTTCACTGGAGCTTTCGACCCTAATTTAGCCCTACTATTAAGAGAGAGGAGATCAGTAGACCTCACCTAGATGCAAGACAATGCTCTAGAAATTGAATCAAACATGATGGCTTTAGGAAAGCTGAAAGCCAAAATAGAGACTGGGAACAAAGAAACCAGAAGATACCTAGAACAAGGAGGATCTTCAGGGTCAGGAAGATCTTCGGAAGAAAAAATGGATGACATGGCTAGGATCAGAAAATCCCAACCCCCCACAAAGACAGATTAAGAATGAGGATCAGAAAATCCCAACCCCCTTCAAGAGTGAAAACTTCATTGGAGAGGAAGGTTTAGAAGATTTCGAGGAATTAGAGGAAGATATAAACAATTTGGGTGATGATGAGCCACAACCCTATTTATCGAGGCAAGATTATGAAAAATTATTAAATAAAGAAAATAGCTTGGAAAATGACCTAAACAGTAGTACTTCTGAAGATTTGACCTACCAGGGTATTGTCGATGGTATAATGGCCGAGCTTCAACAGAAGTACAATCTAAGGCCTAGAAATAGGAGTGTTGCAATCGCCCAGATGAAAAATATTTTGCCGAGGAGCGAGACAGGTGAGATAGTTTCAAAAAATGTTGAAAAGAAGACTGAAAAAACTAACATAGCGGAAACACAGCCTACCAATACTAAGGTGTCTGAAACACCCACAGTCAAAACACAAAAAGAAAAAGTTCCTACAACGGAAATGAAACCTTCACCACAAAGGAAAGTTGATAAGAAGGGGACCGAAGCTCAAACCATAGAGAATGACAAAATTGTGGGGAGTTTCAATCTGGAAAATGAAATAAATAAAATCAAGATCCCCATACCCCTTGTCGAGCTGGAAAAAAACCCCATCTACAGAAAACAAATCACCAATATGATTAGTTTTTCAGAAGATGAAATCCAAGCCAATGTCATTAACTTAGAAGATGACAAACCGAATATAATTTTCGGTCCTCATTTCGAAGGCACCAAAGACATTGTTGCCCCCTTCTACATCACGTTAACCCTGTTTGACCAACTACTCCACAACTATATGCTCGATTCTGGAGCATCCCATAATGTAATGCCTAAATCCATTATGGACAAATTGGGTCTCAAAATCACCAGGCCTTATGGATATTTATATTCTTTCGATTCAAGGAAAGTTAAGTGTATAGGCATAATTAAAGACTTGGTGGTAAATATGGCTCAAGTACCTGCGAAAATCATTCTCATGGATGTAGTGGTTGCCGATATCTCTTTGAAGTATGGTATGTTGTTATCTATATCCTGGGGTGTCAAGCTTGGGGGATCCCTCCAGCTTGACATGACATATGCCACGATCCCAATTTTTGGAGGATAGTTCATGCGCCTGTACAAAGAGACCAGGTTATCCGTGCAACCTGAGGAACCACCCTGTATATATTATTGATTAGGATCTAGGTAATTGTATTTTATCCATTGAAGATGATATTGTTTTAGGTATAGATGAAAGTAGTACAGAAGAAAAAACAGAAACAGAAGAAAATAAAAAAAATGTATATAGCACAGGTGTGTGGAAGATGTTTTTTTACGACGCTTCATCTTACCTTGGAGCTGGAGATAGGGCACTCCTTTTGGCCCCTGATAATCAATTCATAATCCCTTTTTCCTATAGACTCCAGTGGAATGTGGACCACACTAATAATGTATGCGAGTATTAAGCCTTAGTATTAGGGTTGGAAGCCGCTAGGAGAATGAAAACAAAAAACCTCGAGATCTTTGGTGATGTCGAGCTAATCATAAAACAGGTAAACCAATAGTACCAGGCCAAACATCCTAGGCTGGGGTCTTATAGGAATTGCGTCTAAGATCTAATCAAATATTTCTTCTCCTCTGTCAAAGTCCACTACATTCCAAGAACTGAAAACCAACAGGCTGATGTGTTAGCCAAAGAAGCCTCAACCTTCACACCTCCCACTGCTTTCAAACTAAAATACCATATACAAATGAGACACCGACCTTCCATACCCAATAACACACAACACTGGCAAGTTTTTGAGGATGATGAACAACTACGTAAATTTTTAGAATCGATAGATGAGTTTGCTGAAACTCATACCGACCAAGAAAACCAAAATTATCCTATTCGGATCATGTAGGAAGGGGAAGACCCCTTGGAATTCCATGATAAAATCGCCAATCATCGAATGCTTGTTCTAAAATATAACCAGATCCCCAAGGGCTTGATTCCATTGGAAAGGTTATTTAATCAAGACGATATCCCATTAAGATCCACCTTACAACCTCAACCTGAAGAGGTTGACGACTGTGACATAGGTACCAAAGAAAACCCTCGGTTGGTGAAACTGTCCAAATACCTGTTCCTGGAAAACAAAAGTAAATACGTTGAGTTTCTTAGAAAGTATAAAGACGTTTTTGCTTGGTCTTACGACGAATTGAGAACTTATGATACTTCTATAATCGAACATAAAATTCCTTCGAAACCTGGTGTCAAGCCTTTTAAACAGAAACTCAGATAGATAAACCCTATTATTCTACAGGTAATAGAAAAAGAGGTCAAAAAACTCTTAGATTCCAAAATCATCATCCCACTAAGATATTCCGAGTGGGTAGCTAATCTAGTCCCAGTAAGAAAGAAAAATGGTGAAATCAGACTGTGTGTTGATTTTAGAACCCTGAACCGATCATCACTCAAAGACAATTATTCGTTGCCTAAGATGGACCACGTCTTAGAGAAAGTAGTTGGAGCTAACAGAATGTCAATGATTGATGGTTTTTTAGGTTACAATCAGATCGCAGTACACCAAGATGATAAAGAAAAAATGGCTTTCACAACTCCTTGGGGTACCTTCATGTATGATAAAATGCCTTTCGACTTGAGCCATGGACATCGCCTTCATGGTTGAGAGAGATAAATTCATTGTCATCTATCTCGATGATCTGACTATTTTTTCAAAATCTGATGCAGAACATTTAGTACACCTAAAGTAAACCTTCGAGAAATGTCGAAAATTTGGTTTATCCCTTAATCCCAAAAAAATATCATTTCGCTATGCAAGAAGGTAAGATTTTAGGTCATCTAGTGTCTAAAGATGGAATCAAAATCGATCCCAAAATAATCAAAGCAATAGATACCATAAATATCCCTAGAAATGTAAAAGAAATTCAATCTTTCTTAGGAAAAATAAATTTCTTGAGAAGATTCATCCCTAACTTCGTCGAAATTGTGAAACTGATCATAGATATGTTAAAAAAGAACAGTGATATGAAGTGGACAAGCGAAGCAAAAGCATCCTTTAAACGAATCAAGGAAGTTATCAGCGAAGCACCAGTCTTAGCAAGTCCTGATTACACAAAATAATTTATGATTTTTTCCTTCGCTTCCGAACACACTATTGCAGCTATATTGTTACAGAAAAATGAAGAAGGCTTTGAACAGCCCATTGCATTTTTCAGTAAAAGTATGAGAGATGCGGAGTTGAAATATAATTTACTAGAAAAACAAGCTTATGCAATGGTAAAGGCTCTCAAGGCCTTCAGAACGTGTGTATTACATTCGAAGATCATAGCCTACGTTCCTACAAGCTCTGTCAAAGACATATTGGTTCAGTCGGATAGTGATGGGAGAAGAGGCAGATGGCTAGCCAAGATTCAGGAGTTCGATCTTGAATTCAAACCAACAAAACTCATTAAAGGCCAAGGTCTGGCTAAGCTGTTAGCCGAATCCAATTTGCAGGCACTTGGAATCGATCAGCTGCAAGAAGATGAAGAGTTTCTAGAGATAAATGAACTCGACTTCGCTACATCTACGGTTGCCATAGAAGACAAGTTTTCTTCTTCAGGTTGGTACCACGATATTGTTTCTTACTTATTGACTATTCAATGTCCCAATGAACTAACCCCGTCTAAGGCTAGGACACTGAAGCTACATGCTATAAAATATTGTATTGTAGACTAAAAAATATTTTGGAAGGACCCCCTCAGTTTCTTGCTGAGCTTCTTAGTAAAGACCGAAACCGAAAAGGTTATAGATGAGTTCCATGAGGGAGTGTGTGGAGGACACCATGCTTGGTGAACCACAACTTATAAAATCATAAAAACAGGATATTACTAGCCCAAACTTTTCATAGATGTAAACACCAAAGTCCGAACTTGTGTTCCCTGTCAGTTGTTTACAGGCAAACGGAAGGTCCCAGCTTTACCACTAATTCCAGTTAAATCTGAAGCCCCTTTTTAGCAGTGGGGCCTCGATTTTATCGGAGAGATTCACCCACATTCCAGTGCTCAACATCGGTGGATTCTAACTGCAACAGAATATTTTATTAAGTGGGTGGAAGCTATTCCCACGAGAAACGCAACTGACGCAGTTGTAATCAATTTTCTAGAGGAAAATATTTTATCCAGATTCGGTTGTCCCCGAAAGATAGTCATCGACAATGCACAAGCATTTAAATAGATGGCTATGATAAAATTTTGCCAAAAATTCAACATCATATTAGGCCACTCCACAGCTTATTATCCGCAGGGCAACGATTTAGTTGAATCATCTAACAAAAGTCTGACAACAGTGATAAAAAAAATATTGATCGACAATAAGAAGACATGGCATATTCATTTGAAATACGCTCTATGGGCCAATAGGATAAGTACCAAAAGGGCGATTGGAATGTCCCCTTTTCATATGGTTTATGGAATCGATGTTATTTTACCAATCAATCATGCTCTGCCTGTAATGAAAATTTGGCAAGATTCAAACGAAGAACCTAATGACATTACCAAGAGAGAAAACCAGTTGGTCAAAGTTAAGAAAAATAGGATTGAAGTAAACAAAAAGTTGCAGAGATATAAGGATAAGATGAAGGCTTTGTTTGATCAGAAAGCTAAGGATAGAGATTTATTCCCTGGAGATCTGGTACTCAAATGGGAAGCCAGAAGAGAAGACACAGGGAAACACGACAAGTTCGATTCGATCTGGTCTGGCCCTTATAGAGTCTCGGCCTCAAAAGGAGAAAATGCCTTTTCATTATAAAATCTCAATGGAGACATTCTAAGCACCACTATGAATGGGCGATACCTTAAACACTACATGCAGTAATTTGTATTCAAATTTTCATTGTACATACCGGTTTGTTTTCACGTTTCCCTTATAGTTACATTATTTTTGGTAAGTAAAATATATATATATATATATATATATATATATATATATATATATATATATATATATATATATATATATATATATATATATATATATATATTAAATTCGGAAAATGAAAATACAAAATGGCTCAAACCTAACAATTCACAATGAAGCATTTGATCAAAATAGCTCAAACCTAGCAATTCACAATAAGCATTTGATAATTATCAGGTCATTTTATTCGCAGGAACAACGTCATGGACTCAAGAGATCAACTACACTACAGGGGTAATCTGCATGGATAATCAAGATAAATACTAACCAAAAAGGTAATAAGTAAACAGTCCTCTGGCTGCAAATGCGGCAAACTACTAAGGTATGAACTATGAACTGGAAACCTGAGTTAAAAAATGTCCTAAGAGATACAAACGAATGAGACGCAAATTTTGAATTTTCCAGTTTAAAATAATAATAATAATAATAATAATTTAAAATTTAAATAAAAAGTCCATACTCGTTGGCACTCCTAAGTAGTCTGAGATTCTCTCATCTTTTCTCTTCGATCAATATCAAGTTTACTCTTCACCCAACCCTGAATGTTTTCTCTTTAGTCTCTAAAAAAAGGGGGAAAAAGGTCTCATCTTAATTTTGGAAACGTTGAGATTGACTTTCGAAGAGAGGATAGATAAAATTATATGTTTCTCCTAAACTTTGGCTGAACCGAAAGTTTGTCTGGGCTAATCCTAACCTTTTTAGTTGCTCTAGCAGAAATAAAATGATCGTTTTCGCTTAAAAAAAAAAGTTTATGTTTTCTCCTGGATTCTCCATAAAGTTAAAGTGTCTGAGGGCTCAAAGGAGATTGATCGAGAGATATTTAAAAAAGCATGATAGAACCTTGCTATAAAAAAAATTAAGCAGTATATTTTCCCTTAGTATGTTACATACTTATTGATTGCCCCCACTTTGTAACAAAAATGTGTATAAAGAGATGGTGAAAGGAAATTCGTTATCGATTGCCCCCATCTAATCTAAAGAGATGATGAAAGGAAATTCATTATATGATTKCCCTCATCTCAACATTTAAATGCTAAAAATAACGAAGTGGTGAAAGGAAATTCAATGTGGAAAATMTGATAACTTCACTGGGGTACTGAACAGGCCCGCTGGCAGTGAAGCAATGTCTACATACCCGACAAGGCTGTTATACACGAATTGCAAGATGATCTGGTAATTTTATCCTTTTAGCTAGGTTACACTCTAGTATTATGGGATTCCAGATTACACTCTAAGAGTCTCTTGATGCGAATACGATCAAATAAAAACTAGTAGAATGACAAATATTGTTTTGATTATCTTGCACAAGTCTCAGTATATTTTCCCTGAGTATGTTACATACTTATTGATTGCCCCCACTTCATAACAAAAGTGTATATAAAGAGATGGTGAAAGGAAATTCGTTATCGATTGCCCCCATCTAATCTAAAGAGATGGTGAAAGGAAATTCATTATCGATTACCCCCATCTAATCTAAAGAGATGATGAAAGGAAATTCATTATATGATTGCCCTCATCTCAGCATTTAAATGCTAAAAATAACGAAGTGGTGAAAGGAAATTCAATGTGGAAAATTTGATAACTTCATTGGGGTACTGAACAGGCCCGCTGGAAGTGAAGCAATGTCTACATACTGGACAAGGTTGTTATACACGAATTGCAAGATGCCCTGGTAATTTTATCCTTTCAGCCAGATTACACTCTAAGATTATGGGATTCCAGATTACACTCTAAGAGTCTCTTGATGTGAATACGATCAAATAAAAACTGGTAGAACGACTAATCTTGTTTTGATTATCTTGCACAATTCTGAGGTTGGTTTTAGAAAGGGAAATCTATGTGAGCCTATTTCGAGATTGTTGAACGCTTTAGTCTTGAAAGTTTTCTGAAGTTAAGGTTGGAATCTTTATCCTCCTAGTAGGTTTTTCACAACTATGTCTCACAGACTGGAACAACTGACCCCATTTACACAATAAAAGGCACTAAGTCCACCCGTTCTCCTCGTCCCACAAGGAGACGAGGTCCCCAATTGGAGCCTATGTTGAAACTAAGTTTTTTAAACTTTTTACCTCTAAAACTAAAACTTTTTTCTTTCGGGATTCGGCTTCTCATAAGGTATAATCCTCACTACCAATCCAAAAAGACTGGTCCTGAAATCCCGAAATGATTTCTTTTCTTCGTTATAATAAAAGATAGAAATCTCAAGTGTTATTAAAGTCTAGACACACGTTCTATAAAGTACTTTCAATCATGATAAATTAAAATCCTAAAGGAGTTAATTAACCATCTTTTAACCTTTCGGGATTTGGGTTTACTCAAAAAAATACGTTTTCAATACATTTTGAATTGCGAAATCTTGATTCTTGATTTCCCGAAAGAAGTGGAAGTCAGTCTTAATCTTGATTAATTAAAAACTAATCCCATCGCAATTTCAGGATTCGGGGTTTGGTGGTGACACACCTCATGTAAGCGTGATCCCCGAAATCCTGAAACGCAAAGTCTCGACTCAATATCAAAGTTAAGACCTAAACTTTTCTCACCGTGATTTCAGGATTCGGAGTTTGGTGGTGACACACCTCATGTAAGCACGATCCTCGAAATCCCGAAACGCAAAGTCCTGACTCAATACCAAAGTTAAGACCTAAACTTTTCCCACCACGATTTCGATATTCAGGGTTTAGTGGTGACACACCTCATGTAAGTGAGATCCCTGAAATCCCGAAACGCGAAGTCCCGACTCAAATACCAAAGTTAAAATGAGCTAATTTCATTTTAAATACATTTAATGTTATTTAAACTTCTTAGGTATTTTCATTTATGAGTTCCATCAAATGAGATTTTTCAAATTTTGATTTTAGAATTGTCGAAAGACGGCCATATTAATAATGGATAGCTGGTGATTTCCGTGACACCAATGCATATCTCAGAAATATTCTCTGCTTTAAAGGTATTAAATTCTTGGCAGCCGCGTCAGTACTTTCACCATTAAATGAGATAAAAGAAAATTAAATGAGTTAAAGGTCTGTGTTTTGAAACTCATTTTTACTCTTTCTACCAGAAGTAAGTCGCATCTAGCCGAGCTTTCACACCTCTCTACTATGACAAGTTTTCATTCCAATACAAAAGACGTGGCACTAAAGAAGGGACCCAAAAAGAGTGAAGATACATCCGAGATTTCCAGCCCAGAGAGAGATGTCATATCTGACACCATGCCAGATGCTATCGAATCGATTAAATCATGGAGACAAATTTATGAAAACCTGGACTGCGAGATAAAAAATTCCCCTAACAACTCCGAGAATCACCTTCGGGACATAACAAAATAATAACTTCACAAATTTGCAACATGCCCACGGCTCATGGCATACAACAACATGATCAATTGGGCTTTAGACAAGGTCGATATTCCAACAAGAATCATTTTAAATGATCAAGGGGGAATTATCGGCTCATTTAGACCTGAACATATCCAGGTTATGTACAAACTCTCACCCAACCCTAAATTCATTTACAATGCCGAATTCATAGCTGAATTTCAGAGAAAGGAATGCACTAAGGCAGACCAAACTTACCCTGATTTAATCAAAGGCTGGTGGAGATTTCCATCAAAATTTAGGGCCGATACCCACCGAAGTTATGCCACAACCTCTTTGAATGAGTATATGGTTTATGTAGCCATGATATTGTGCAGACTCTTCAGCAAAAATAATCCCTATCATTTCCCTGCAGAATGGGTGCCCTTTTTACAAGAATCATCAGAAGGATATAGTTTCAACTGGGACAAGATTTTATCTGATAATATAGCCAAAGAGGTTTCGGATTACAGAGTTGCAAGAGCCCGAGGTCAACCAGTGGCCTTTTACATGTCGGCATACATCATGGACACAATTTGTTTTATGACTCCATTCCCCCTGATGAATTGGAGTTGGAACACAACCTGTCTTGAACCCATTCACGAATATCACTCTGAGTTGTGGGAAGAAAATGCAAAAAAATCGTTTTACGAAATTTTCCATTTCGTGGTGATACCAATGCATAAAACGTTTTTCGTTTGTGACCCTCCTCGCATTTCTGAAGCAGTTTCAAATAACCTCAAGCCAATAGCAGACTGGTTCATTGAAGAAATATTCTCCTACATCAGGGTTTATGGGTGTTCAATTCCCCCTCACGCGCTTCTGAAATTCCTCCTAGATAGACTGGTGTGTAGGGAAGTAGCACACCAAATAGTAAAAGGCAGTATCGAAATAGAGCTAAAGGCATCTCAAAATAAGTCCTGGCCAATCTTCCCTGTGCACATTGGGAAATTTTCATTACAAAATTTAGGACATTCCAGAGTGGAAGCAGAAGCACTCAAAGAATTTAAAAATGTTAAATATTGAGTACAAAAGGCATGACCCTTATCAACTAGTGAACAAACACTTGATACACTGCAATATGAAAGCATACGAACATGAGGAGTCCCCTTGGGACGACATGTTCAAAGGGACCAAGTTCTATGAAGAAGTGTTAGAACGAGTACAGACACTGTCGTCTGACCTGCAAGCCAGCTTTCAGACCTTCCAGAAGCATAGATGGAGTGTTCTACCTCAAGTACTTCAAGGAGAAGATATCACCCTCCCCCAGGAGCAAGAAAGTATTCCCCTGGGTTTCGAGCAGGAAGCACAGAAGAAGGGAAATCCCAAAAAGGCCCTAAAGGATATAGAAAGGCCTCCACAAAACAAAAAGACCAAAGCAGAGAAAAGGTCAGGGAGACCTCCCAAGTCCAGTAAGATTACTCCCCCTTTATCATCCGGTGTTGATGACAATACGCCTAAGGCAGTAGGAGGGAAAGGATCTACAGATCTAGGGAGCCCCATAGCTTCCTTAACCCCCTTACAGTTCACTTTTGGACTCCCACAAACATGAGCTCTATTTGTTGATGACCTTACCTCCATTCCCATAGATGAGATTCCCCCTTCCGATTATTTTTTCAGTAGAAAAAGGAAGTTTGTCCTGAAACAGGAGATGCATAAGAAGGAGGGGAATATGGTTAAAAAACATAAAGTCTTGATAAACGGACAAAATTTGGAGGAAGAGGATTTCTCTACAAAGATAGCAAGTTCCATGGGAGCCATTGCAACAACAAACCTTTTTACCATGGGAAAAATGAGAACCAGGATAAAGAAGAGTGATAAAATCATAGCACAATTACAAGAGCAGTTAAAAAATGTTGAGGAGAACATTAGAGAAGAAATGAGTAAAATCTTGGAGCAGACAAGGGCTGCCGAAAGGTTAGAGGTTCAATTACTCAAGACGAGTCTGGACGAAATGAGCCAGAAAATACAAGCAAGTCAACTACAGATTACTCAGAAAAAGGAGCATGCATAAGAGTTACAGGCTATATTAATATTGATGGAAGATTAAATTATAGATCTGAAAGCTTTCCAGGCCCAGTCATTGGAGGTGCATTCAAAAATAGAAGTTGGACAACATAAATTAATTTCCAAGATAGAGATTGTTCATAATTACTTTCGAGAAGTAGATAATGCCTTTGATAATATTATCCTAAGGGAAAAAGAAGCCAAAGTAGTGAGGATTACTCTCCAAAAGGCAATTATATATTCGACAGGTGATGAGGTATCCAAAACTACAAAAGTATCAGCCACAGAGAAAATCAGAGGCGACATCATGCTCAAGCTATGGGAAACCAACATAACTGAAAGAAAAAGAATAGTCAAAGAAATCAAAGATGACTATGAAGAAGTTTTTGATCTTTTAAACAAAGAGTCGTTAAATATTGGAAAGGGCAATTGTACAGGACTTCTGGGATAGATCAATATTGAAAGACATCAATTAAATTTTAGGGAAAATTTGAGTGAAATCCAAATGAAAATTTCACAACTAAGAAAAATGGATGTCACCCTATTCGATAGGTTGTTAGTTGAGCCTAACTTAAAACTGCATTCAATAAATTTTGCAGATAAAGGAGTTGATGATCTTCTTTCCAAGATTCAGAGGAAGGCTTATCTATTCAAGGCAAGAGATCTTCCAGAACCCCCTAGAAATTTTACACAGTTTATGGAGAAATGCATTAAATGTATTGAATCAAAAGAAGGAGAATCATCAACAAAGTAAAAGTATTATTTGGAAGAGCTTTACTTCCAAGAAAATGGAAAAATGGAGATCATGCAAACGGTTTCAGATCTATTTTTTAACAAATAGTTAGTCACTAGGAATTAGGAAATCACCAACGGTCTTAAGATTGGTGGTTTTGTATAAATGTAATTTTTCAAGACTAAGAAAAGCCTTTTTTCTGGAGGAGATTGTAAAGAGAAAATTTTCATTTTGCCAGAATTAATACAATATAGATTGAAGATTCCAGATCTTGTCAAGCCTGAGTTATGTGTTTCTCTGTCATTTCATCTTTTATTCCATACCTTTGTTAAATGCTTTCATGATGTAACTTCTATTGTGGTGATTAAACATTTAGATTATTTAATCGTTTATAGTTTTTCCTCTGTATCAGCTGTCAATAGATATAAGACCTGTGAACGTTTTAGAACTTTGAAATAATATACTTCTTTGAAGTTATCGTCCTCCTTTCTTCTATTAATATAAAATGAGATTCCTCTTAAATTGATGCCTCATTTTTTGTTATACAAATACCTATTTCCTTTTCTTTCTTCATTCCATGCACTGTCTCTTTAAATTTGACTCAGATACTAGAAAAGGCCTTCATTTCTGTTATACTATTGATCCATAATTTGGAAGTTTTATTTTTATTAATTCAAACCAGAAATCTGCAACCCTTAAAAAAGATTTTTTGACTTAAAGCAAAAGAAAATCCTTTGCTTTCATGGCGGTTCCAGTTACCAGACAACCTAATATAGAACCTGCTCTATCAGATCAGACGAGCATTGTGTTAACCCTATTCAATACCATCTTACAAACAACAAATACACGGGTAGAACTTGAATGTTCATGGGCTGCAATTGAAAGGGATATTAGCATCCAAGAACAATGGGAAGCTAGACAGAGACAGTTAAGGAACCAACTATGATCCTGCTTTCCATTAAGCTAGTCTTTTAACCCATTAATTTTCTCTACCTTTTCAGATGCCTTGAAGGTATACTTTAGAGCCTTAAAGTATAAACTCAGGAACAACAAAGTCTTTATGAATTTCATAATGGCAAATTAAACCAGAGATTGGAGTTGGGAATTTTAAAAACTAGAAAAACCTGATTGAAGATAGAGTGCTTTTGTGGAGATCCTTGGACACCCCATTATGGGTTTGATGAGAAACAGATCATTTGAAAGGCTATAGTACTGTGGGTTTGACCTGATAAGGTCATCACAGACTAAAGTAGCATCTCACCAATATTATATGTACTCTAATATCACTCTCAACGTGTCTCTGATACCAATACAAAAATGGAAGACAAAGTATTACAAAGGTGAGATGTAGCTCTCAAGTGAGACGCAACTCACATTGGATATTTCCCACAACTCACTTCACATTCATCAACCAAAATATGAATGCATTTATATAAATACAATACAATTCAACAATTTGAAAAAAATCCTAAGAAATAGGATCTAAAGAATAATTAGGGCAAACAAACTAATGAGATAATAACATTCCCTAACAAGGCCTAACAATAATAATTTCTAGAGTTTCTAGAATTCTCCATTATTATGCTAACACTGCTCGGTTGTACCCACTCACTAAAGTGTTGTATTTTTACCATACAGATCTTCAACTTGGCTCATCTTTAATGAATCTCGATACCCATTGTTGTAGGCAAACTCATCCAAATGCAAATAATCTTCCCACTTAGATAGCTTATCCATCACATACATTCTTAACATGTCTTCAATAACTTGATTCACTCTCTCTTTCTACCCATCTGACTGTGGATGGTATGTTTTGATAAATTCATAATTGTACCAAATCCCTTAAATAATCCTCTTCTAAATTTTGAAGTAAAATATGTATCTCTTTATGAAACAATTGTCTTAGGTATTCCATGCAACCTAGAAATTTCCTTCTTGTAAATTTTTGCAATATTATTTTCCTTATGATTCATCATGAATAGAATAAAATGAGCAACCTTTGTTAATTTATCCATCACTACCATTATTGAATCATGTTTCCTTGTTGTCTTGAGAAATGTAGTGATAACATCAATGGTTACTAATTCCCATTTCCACTATGGGATTTATAATGGTTGTAGCAAACCTTTTGGGTGTCTATGCTCAGCCTTCACTCTTTGACATTCCATGCATCTAACAATGTAATCAACAACATCCTTCTTCATTCATGACAAAAATTATTGGCTTCTTATTGTTGTAATTGTTTTCTAGTAACCATGATGTCTGACATATGGAACATTATGCATTTATTTTAACACCAAGTTTCTTAATTCCCTGGAATTAGGAATATAAATTATGATTTTGTGCATAAGTATTCCATCTTGTTTCATCTTATACTCTTTAAAATTCTACTTTACATATTCTAGCTATAAGATCTCTTTTACTTTACGTAGTGTTGGTTTGTAACAATAGCATCAAAAACTTTTCTCTTTAAATTTTATCTATGCACACTAATGGTTGTAGCATGCACGATATGTAACCCTTCTAATGAGTGCATCAACAACTTCATTTTTTGGGAAATTCTAGTGGCAGTAAACTTCTCGGAGTGGCATTGAACTTGACTAATTATGATAAAATCCCATCTCTAAACTATAAAATCAAACTTGACTTAATTGTGGAGACTCTCATCAACATACTACTAAATCTGAGCTCAATAGAAAATAACAAAACTCGATGAAAAAAAAAATTGAAATTGGGTTTGTGACATACAAATAATAATCTCTTAGTGTCAGAATCTCATGCCCGACTTTGAATGCACTCATTATTCTATCATGACCTTAAAAAATGCAGGAAAAACTTGTGAAAATATATTTTAAACTCAACAATTGTGACAAATCCATTGGGATGCTTCTTTAGAATTTTTATTTTTGAGTTTGAAGTAGTTGTTTGGATTTGTTTGATGTGAAGTAGAACCTCATAATATATACATTAAATATAATATTTTGTTGTTGGGTTGAACATATTTAATAAATACACTTGGGATTTGGTAAGAGCATGTACATTGGTGTGATTTATAATAAAGTTTTTAATATGTTTTCACTGTTGATGTTTTGATAGTTGTGGGATGATCTTTCCCTCCTAGATGACCTTTCTTAAATGAAGAGAAGATTCCAGAAGAAAGAGATACATTGAAAAGATATTGAAATAACCAAGAAGAGAATTCGACCCAGAAGAATAAAGTAATAATGAAAAGACACTTGTCCAGAGAAGAAGTCGACCCAGTCTAGTGGCCAGGAAGACTATAAATAGAGGACTTCTTGGCTCATTTGTTCACTCACTCACACTCTCCCAGCTACACAGAAGCAAGGCGCAAGTTTGGAGGAGGTGAAACAGTAGTTGCATCTGCACAATTTATTCTTGTTCAATCTTTTGGTATCTCTCTCTTGTGCGCTACTCCTTGAGGAGGTGCGCTACCTTTGTATGTTGTTGCTGTTGTAGCCATGGTGGTATTTATGGTTGAGCTATCACTTGTTCTAGGGTTTGTTTGATTGGACTTTCTTTGTGAACATAATATATCTAAGTAAAGGTTAGTGTGATCTGGGGTGGCATATATGAATGCCTATGGTTGGGTGACAATGATGTGACATTTTCTATGGTTAAATGAACATGCCAAAAATTCCAACATGGTATCATATATGGTTACCTTCAGAACAATTTGACCACTGGAAGGAAGATCGCTACAGTGACACCTTGAAACACCTTGTAGTTGCAATACTTTGACAAGCTCATTGAGCACCGTCCCAAGGAAGTTGGGGATAATTCTTTCACAGAGCAATGCACCCTACCCTAGTGCACCCCCTGCAACCCTAATCGTGCCAGTTGCAGTGAAAGTTTATGTGAAGTATTGGATAAATTTTTGGTTGTCCTAGTGAAGCTTACCCCAATGCATCTCTAGCTATCTTCATATTGCAAGTTGGAGCACTTTGAATTTTTAGGAATTATCATTGCCTTCCATTGTTTTCTGCTGTTGTCGGAGGTATGTACTTGTATAAGTCTAAACTGTATCACTATATTGAGGGTGTTTGTAGGAGAAGGGATATTTTGTCCAAGCACAAGATCGAGAAACTATAGAAGAAAACCCAGGTGGGAACAACAACAGCTAAACTCGAGGTTTTCATATCAGATAAATTAATATCCTCTAGGATATGTTATTGGTTGACCTTGTTCAGGGTAGGTTATCTTGTAAACTCCATGGAGGTTACCATGGAGATATCGTTGTTCTTGTTTCTTGTTCTGGGAAGGTCATAGGTAATAGCTCTGAGAGGGAGCTATAATGATGGTTGCAGGAAGCAAAAATTTAGATGATCTCTAGTTAAGACATGGAGCAGACTATCCAGACATAGAGTTGTGCACATCCAGGTAATGAAGGAGAGAAGGATGAAGTTAGAACCTTTTGGAAGAAGAATACCTTTGTAGACACATAGTATCTCATATGGAGATCAGTTCAGTTGATCACTCTTTAGTGCACTAGGAAGAGTCAGTAAATCCAGAAGGGCCTACCCAGAGTCATTACAGTAACCAGGAAGAGATTAGCATGGTCTCCTGATACTTTATAGGATGCAAAGGGGGATACAGATATATGGCATTGATGATCCATATCATGAGAAGGAGAATATGGCTCCACCAGTGGTGAGGCAGGAGGCCCCACCAAGTACCATATCAAAAGTAACTAGAGTTCAGAGGGAGTCAACCTTTTGGATCCAGTAGGGAGGAGAAACCTCCCCAGGACAGTTCAAAGGATCATGCAGACTTAGAGTGAGCCTGATCTCAGAGAGAGTCAATTTTTTAGAGACTTTCATTAAGAAAATATTCCTTCTCAGATTCAGATGGGAGAGAGATATGTCTTCCAGGACCGACAGACATGAAACTAGATTGAAGCTTTAGAGGCTTCGAGGAGATATGAGACCTCCTGGGAGGATTCCCTTGTTTCAGTGATAAAAGAGGAAGTCAATCATAAGGACTGAGATATGGATTCTTTCCGTGGTTCCAAAACCAGAAGTGAAGTCAGCGATGAATTCCAAGTTGATCTACATAATCAAGCATGTTGCAGATTGTAGCATAGAGATGCACAAAGCTTGATATGTGGCCTGAGGATTATCCTAGCAAGAGGGAGAATACTATGAAAAGACACTTGATCTAGTAACCAGAAGAAGTGTGCATAGAGAAACCACAAGATACATGAGAAGGAGTCTCATGTCTGTAGATTAAATAAGGATTTGCATGAGCCTAAGCAGGAACCTAGAACATGATATGCCAGTTCAAACAGTTATTTGATGAGCTCGGGGATGGTTTCCCATTGATCCTACATGTGGATGACATGTTTCTGATAGGAGATGAGAAGCTCATAGTTGGGTGCAAGAGGGATCTCATTTCATAGTTCGAGATGAAGGATCTAGGTTTGATGCATTACTTCTTGGGATTGGAAGTGTGGAAGAGATCATATGATATTTTCCTTAGACAAGGAACATATATTGTTTAGATTTTACAGAGATTCAAGATGATGGACTGTAAGTCCATGACCACACCCATGCCAAAAAATATGAATATCTTGAGTGACAAACTTCAGATTTGGTGGATCCCATGATGTACAGATAGTTGATTGGATCCTTGATGTACTTGGTTAACACTAGGCCAGCCATATTCTTTGCAGTGAATTCCTTGAATCAAAACATGGTTGAACCTAGACAAGTACATTGGATGGAAACAAATCATATGTTGAGGTATCTTCATGGTACGGTTGGATATGGATTGAGATATGCATTAGGTGGAGATGTGAAGCTGCAGGGATATATAGACTCTAACTGGGCAAGGAGTGCAGTGGATCAGAAGAGTACTTATGGATGATACTTCAGTCTGGGATCATGAATGGTCTCATGGTTGATCAAGAAGCAGACATCAGTGGCACTCAATACTTTAGAAGAAGAGTATATCCTAGAAAGCGTGGCAAGCCATGAAGCAATGTGGCTCCAAAAGTTGCTAGCTAGGATATTTGATCTAGAATTGGAGCCAACTTTGATACATTGTGACAATCGAATTTGCGTGAAGCTTACCGAGAACCCTGTATTCCATGACATTTCTAAGAATATAGAGATCAAATATCATTACATCGAGTACATGGTGTAGAGAGGAGTTGTGGAGCTCCAGTACATATCCACAGATCAACAAATAGTGAAAATTCTCACCAAGTCCTTGTCAAGAGTGAAGTATGAGTACTTTAGAGACAAGCTTGGAGTGTTGTCGAATGTCCACCCTCGTTGAGAGGGAGGTGTGATGTTTCTTCTCATATCGAATAACCCCTCTGGCTAAGGGTTCCCTGGATCAGTCATGTGAGGTGACCGAGGGAGTAATGCACTGTCGGATCTGCTGAGAGAAGAAACATCACACGCGTAGTCGTAAGACTATGGCGAAGGCTATGTGACTCTAAACAATAGTTGTGTGCTACTTTGGTGGACATGTTCCACTGGCAGAGGTTGTGTGACTCCAGATAGTAGTTGTGTGCTACTTCAGTGGATATGTTCCACTGTCAGAGGCTGTGTGACTCTGGAAATTAGTCGTGTGCTACTTCGGTGGATGTGTTTCACTGGTGGAGGATATGTGACTCTAGACAGTAGTTGTGTGCTACTTCGGTGGATGTGTTCCACTGGTGGAGGCTGTGTGACTCCAAATAGTATATGTGTGCTACTTTAGTGGAAGTGTTCCACTAGCGAAGGCTATGTGACTCCGGATAGTAGCTATGTGCTACTTCGGTGGATGTGTTCCACTAGCGGAGGCTGTGTGAATCCGGACAACAGTTGTGTGCTACTAGAGTGGATGTGTTCCACTAGGAGTAATTGTGTGTCACTGGACAATAGTTGTGTACTACTTGGAAACAATTATGATCTATTGGATGAAATTGTAGTAGCTTTGTGTTGTTAGTTGATTGTCATGGAGATTACCAGATCACTTGGATGTAGTTGTGTGTGCTACCATTTGATCGTAGAGACTATGCCTAATGATTTGTGCTACCAAAGGAATTGTAGCAACCATGTGCCTAATAGCATATTTCAGAGTAGTCAGTGGACTACGAGATGAAGACATCGTGAAATATGCCTCCCTAGATAAGAGGGAGTGTTGATGTTTTGATAGATGTGAGATGATGTTTCCCTCCTAGATGACCTTTCTTAGATGCAGAGAAGATTCCAGAAGCAAGAGATCCATTGAAAAAATATTGAAATGCCCTAGAAGAGAAGTCGGCTCAAAAGAATAAAGTAATAATGAAAAGACACCTATCCAAAGAAGAAGTCGGCCTAGTCTAGTGGCCAGGAAGAATATAAATAGAGGACATCTTGGCTCATTTGTTCACTCACTCACACTCTCCCAGCTACATAGAAGCAAGGTGCAAGTTTGGAGAAGGTGACATAGTAGCTGCAATTGCACAGTTTATTCTTGTTCAATCTTTTGGTATCTCTCTCTTGTGCACTACTCCTTGAGGAGGTGCGCTACCTTTGTATGTTGTTGTTGTTGCTGCAAGTGTGGTGGTATTTCTTGTTGAGCTATCACTTGTGTTAGGGTTTATATAATTGGACTTTCTTTGTGAATGGAATCTATCTAACTAAAGGTTAGTGTGCTCGAGGGTGGCATATGTGAATGCCTATGGTTGGGTGACAATGATGTGACATTGTCTATGGTTAAACAAGGATACCGAAAATTCCAACATGCACAAAGAGTAGTGAGGTGCTTTACAGTCTAGTATGGGGGAGATGTTGTCACATTATGTGACATTATGTTATGTTACAAATATTTTGTCATGTTATGTTATGTTACGGAGATGTTGTCACATTACGTAATGTTGTGTTTGCACCAAGAGTAGTGAGGATCTCTACAGTCCATTATGGGGGAGATGTTGCCATGTTATTGTACAGAGAGTATTGAGGTTCTATTTGCTCTGAGAGTACCAAGGTTCTCTTTGCATTGAGAGTAGCAAGGTGATCTACAGTCCAATATGAGGGAGATGTTGTAATGTTATGTTACAAAGATGTTGTAACATTATGTTTGCATCGAGAGTATCAAGGTTCTCTATAGTCTAGTAGGGAGGAGATGTTGTCATGTTATTGCACCGAGAGTAGAGAGGTTCTCTACAATCCAGTATGGGGGAGATGTCGTCACGTATTTCACTGAGAGTAGCGAGGCGGTCTATAGTCCAATACGAGGGATATGTTGTCATGTTAAGTAACGCTATGTTGTGTTACGAATATGTTGTCACATTATGTTTGCACCGATATTAGTGAGGTTCTCTACAGTGTAGTATGGGGGAGATGTTGTCACGTTATTGCACCAAGAGTAGCAAGGTGCTCTTTGCACTGAGAGTAGCGAGGTGCTCTATAGTATATTATGGGGGAGATGATGTCACGTTATGTAACATAATGTTATGTTACAAATATGTTTTCACATTATGTAATGTTATGTTTGCACCAAGAGTAGCGAGGTGCTATACATTCTAGTATGGGGGAGATGTTGTTACATTATTGCATCGATACTAGTGAGGTACTCTACAATCGAGTGTGGGGAAGATGTTGTCACATTATGTAATGTTATGTTTTCACCGAAAGTAGTGAGGTGCTATACATTCCAGTATGGGGGAGATGTTGTTACTTTATTGCACCGAGACTAGCAAGGTACTCTACAATCTAATGTGCGGAAGATGTTATTACGTTATGTAACATTATGTTATGTTACGTGACAACAACAACAAAATTAAATAAAAAATAAATAACCACTTATGTACATATGTACATGACAACATCTAAAATATTAAACCAACCTTAAACTCGCATCTAGGTTTAAGATGAATCTCCGCTAGTATCATTTGGTCAATTTGGAGATGGTCATGATTTTTTTTGGATTGTTGAACTTGTTTTTTTTGTGTTACAAATTTGTGTGATGATTGAAAATATAATTTATTAAACTGCTAATTAGATAAGATAATATAGTTTATATTGTGTATCTCATTTTTAAGATATCAAAGTAAAAATTATTATACCAAAAATTATTTATGTAATTATAGGTTGTAAATTGGGGATTTTTTTTATTTAATTAGGTTTGGTCTTTTTTTAAATGTATAATGGTTTATTAACTTATTGACTTTCTTATTAACTATTTGGTTTTTGTAGATATCATTTTCTACACAACCTTTATATCTCTCACTAAATCCTTTTTAAAGGTTGATTCTTTATTTTTGTATGCAAATTGGATTTTTCTTTTATTTAGAAGTATATTACATAGTGTAAAAAAGTCTTATTAAATTTAGGTGTTGGCTAAACGTTCTACTTTTTTGGGTTTTTTGGCACTAGTCGAATGGGACAATGTAAATTTGGACAAAAACTCTATTTTATATTGTTTAAATTGAATGCATAAATGGGGGCACTAGAATTATACAAACTTAGCCACTCAAATCTACAGATCCAACCATTCATCACCTAATTCTTGGTAAAATCAAATGGAAAAAGTAGCCAAAAAACCCCAAAAGGTAGAAAGTTTTCTCTTATAATTTTTTAAGTTTTCTCATTTAAGTGAATAATTATATAGAGAATATTTTCAATGATGATGAATATTGTTTATATACATTGAATCCATCCTCCTAGTATCTCTCAATTACCGAAGAGATTTCTTATAGTTTCTCTCATGTCCGTGAAAAAGTAAAGTAGGTGCAAATTCCCCCAATTTGTGGGCTACACCTACAGTTACATCTATTCTAGTTGGTTAAGTCGACCAAGTTGTAAGAGGTTTTTGAAAGGCAAAGAGAGAGGGTGGTTGGATTCTGGGGGAGAAAGCTTGGAATAATGGCATAAGGGCTTATAACGACATAAAAATGCAACTACAGTTGCTTGCGCTCGACCAGTTCTGCTATCGTTTCGAAGTGCCCACACCTCTCCCCGATAAACCTACCTATAGATATGAGTAGGGAAGGGCTAATCATTCACTTCATTCATCTACCAGAGTAGCAAGGTATGGTTTAGAAGGCATGCTTATTCCCAACAGTCGATTTAGCTTCAATACGTCACAAGCTACAAAACGCACTAAAGAAACTAGTTTTGAGCACATCGTGGAGAATTTAGGCCTAAAATAATAATAGGGGGGAGAGGTATATATAT
>SNQJ01S0052619.1:0-16369 GCA_010110895.2 Picea sitchensis | reverse complement strand
AGGTTTTAAATTATGGATTTGTTATATTTAATTAGTTATGGTCTTCTTTTATGTTTATTAACTTATTGACTTTGTTATTAACTATTTGTTTTTTTTATCAATATCATTTTTCTAAACCAACATTTTTATATCTTTCCCTAAATCTTTTTAAAAGGTTGATTTCTTATTTTGATATACAAATTGGACCTTCATTTATTTATTTATTTATGAGTATATCACAAAGTGTAAAAAAATCTTATTAAATTTACAATTTCTCATTTCCACATATTTTTTCTTATGATTTTTTAAGTTTTTCCTATTTTAAGTGAATAATTATATAGAAGATATTGTGAATAATTATATAGAACATATTTTCAATGATGATGAGGATTAACCTTTATATATATCTATAATAATAATATCTATATATAAAAGTTTCTAATATATTCATTTATAGAATCTTGAAAATGAAAATTAGTATATATGATTAAATGTTTTATTATCTTATTTTTTATTCTAAACTTTCTCATATGTCAATTTGGTGTTGGCTTGGTAGTGACCTTAAAATTAAATTATTATTATTATTATTATTATAAAAAAAAAAGTTAAAGTTTTAACGATTAATGCATATGACTTTTATAATTTTATTTATTTTTATTTTTAAGAAAAAAAAATATAAATATTTCTATTCAGTGTATACACAAAAATACATCCATGAGTTTGAGAGGTATGCTAAAAAAGTGGAAACTAGACTCTTACCCTGTACCAATAAGTTATCTGAGATTTTCAAGTTTGTCTTGACTATATATTTGATTTCTACAATACCAAAACTGAGTTCTAATCTATAATATCTCAGTGTTCTACCTTGGGTTGGGCATAATTTCCCCAAGAGAAGTAGATAAAACCAAAAAGATAAAATTACTAGATATGATTTCAATTGTATACAGATTTAGGGAGGTGGCTGAGTAGAATCTGAAACCTCGACTAGCTTTTGGTTGCTTTGGTTTCATCTCTCACTTGCCAAGAACATCGTGACTCACTTGTTGGTATTTGACATGTCATCATCCACTTGGATTGGATGCTCTTGGGTTCCTTTATGAATGCCTTCATCCTTTGGCCAAGATTTCTGAGAAGCCTAGGTGTCTGGTATCCTTTCATGAAAGTGAATTCCATATTGAGCCTTGCAAAAGAGCTCAAATTTATCTTCCAGGACGTGGATTGCATGACAAGTGGCCTTATTCTCCAGTTGTTGTTGAGCTATGACGTATGCCACCATGGCTTTAGTCATCCAGTAAACCTCTGCAAGACAAAAATATTTGGTCTCTCTGGTCCTCATTTGACTTGGGTTCGTCACCCAGTCTTTTGTAGCGAGGAGAATGTCCTCTTCCATGGTGTCTTTTCTTTTCTTAAGGATCATTTCTTGCATATTGTCCATGGCTCTTTTTTCTGTTGCTATCCATAGGTGATGGAACCAATTACTAGCCTCCCCTACGACTCTTTCTGCTCTGTTACTGGCCTTGGGAACAATACTAGGAAATTGTTTCCCCGCCCCTCTTTTATGCTTGGGCATGATTCTAGGCATAGAGGTGACATCATTATCAGTGGGAACCCTACATATCCCTCAGTCCATGTCTTGATGTTGAAACCCGTTAACAATTCTCAGAGCTCTCACATATCAAAAGAAGAGGTAGAGAATGTTGTCCTATGTTTTCGAGGGTGCAAAACTAGATGCACTCCACACTACAAAAAAGGAGCGACCCAAGGTGGAGATGCAACCTCAAGTCCTCCTCGTCCTTCCCACCCTCAAATTGGTTAAATCCTGAGAGATCTCACCGAAAGCACTAGAGAAACTTGGATGATAAACGACCATGGATGTATAGGAGTTTGCTCGCCCCGTCTTAAAGAGAGGTATCATTGACCACGATATCGAGTTACTCTCTGGCTTCCACTTTTTCCCTTAATTTCCTGAGTTGGGCCAGTTCGCTCGAGCATTGAAATAGTCATGTGTGTTCATAATGTCATCTGAGGTGGTTAAGTAAGATGAGGTCGTCATCCCACCTGTTGACTCACAAACTCGCAAACTAGCCACTAGCCTGCAAATAGTTGCAAGGCATAATTCATTTGTTTTTATTATATATGATATATTAAATATTTAACTATAGGTGGGCCCCCCGAGGGAGAAAGAAGGGTAATTTATTTTCAAATGTTCCCCGGGATTGAATATCACTGGCTTTTTGATGGGGTTTCATTTGCTTATATAGTGATTACAATTGATTATATTTTCTTTGCAGTTTGAGTATTAGTCTCGGTGTCAATTTGATTGCACTAGAATAGGAAACACTCTATTATTCTCCATGCATTTCACTCGCAAATTATTTTGTGAATTATACACAAAGATTATAATGTTGAAAGATTAATTGTCGAAATATTAATTGTTTAGATTAATTATTGAATTGTTGAAATATTGGTCGTCATTGATGTCAACACTTGAACAAGAAGTTAACATGTTTCATGTTAGAGTAAATAAGTTGTAAACTGAAGTTAACAAGTTGCATGTTAGTTGGATGTTAAAGTAACTATAAACATGGAGTTAACTAGTTGCATATACAAGTTAACAAGTTGCATCAAAAGTTAAGAAGTTACATTAGAAGTTAATGTTAAACCCTAAGACAAAGCCCCATGATATGTATAACACCCCTTATTATGCCCTAGATATTGAATTATTACATTTCTAGTAGGTTGGCTAGAACCCTTCTTTGCACCCTTTGATTGTAATTGTAACCTTTGTCTCCTATATATATATATATATATATATATCAAGGAGATCTAGTATTAGGATCATCTTATCTCATATCATATTGTGTTCTTAAGTTTATATATTGTAAATGAGGTTTCCCCTTCGAAGTGGACTGAATTTTATTGATTTCTTATCATTTTTAAGGCATTGGGTCATAACATTTGGTATCAGAGCTCAAGGTCTTGGTGTTTCTCTGTTGCATCTAAGACACCTTGGAAGTTTCTCTATAAAAAAAATTATACAATGTTTTAGAAGGAACCCCTTGGAGGATATTTAGTAGATGGATCAAGGTACTCAAGGTTCAAATTTGAGCTCATGATGCCATATAATTTCTAAGATATATCCTATGTAAGATAGGGTTCTGGAATCATCATGAATTTAGTCATCGCAGAATTGTCACTATAAAATTGTTTATGTGACGTTTCAGACCCTGAAACATGGAGAATATTCATAGAACTTATCAAGGTATTTGTGATAATAATTTCATCTTTTGCGTCATCCCAATTTTTTAGATACACCCTGTGTAAGATAGGGTATCAGACTAGTCATATTAACTAGTCTCAAACAGGTGTTCCAGGTAAAATAGTGATATCTTCTGCAGTGGGTATCCAAATTAAGTGAGACATATTGCATTGGATAGTGGAAATTTTGCAGTATTTCTGGTGCAATTTTAAGAGTCAAATATCATATATTTTTCTCTTGGAAATGTTTACAAGTACGCTCTCCAGGAAGGGACACAAATCAGCAAGGTGTGGGGAAGTTACCATAACTTCCAATTGGAACATCCAATTTTGATTATACCTATGGCATTGCAGAGAGGAAATATTAGATAACTATAGAATAAAAGTTCAGACCCTGAAGGGCCAAAACTTTAGAGATACACCAGAAGAAAAGTCAGACAAGAGGAGAAACTCCAAATTAAGGTTTTTAAAGGTACATAACTTACAATTGGCATAATTATTTTTGGAATATTTGTTTCCGGTGATTTGAAGTTTGTGATATATATATAATATATGAGTATTATTATTATTACTCCATATGGGTCCCAAAAATGTGACAACACCTATTAAACCTCCAGAAGTCTCATCTATGACTCAAGAAGAAAATGAGGACATACAAAACAGGTTGTCCAAATTGGAGGAACAAATTAAGAATGTGAGTGAAAAGTATAATAATTGGGTAAAATCACAAAGACAAATTCAAGTAATGGAAGGGAAGACGGTTGGCATGGAAAACAACATGGAGGGTATAAAAAACAAGATGGGTGATATGGAAAATAAGATGGAAGAAAATAACAATGACATAAAAAAATAATACAAAATTCCATGAAGGAAATGAAAAATATGTCTTCCCTGATATCTCAAGCTATAGATGGGAGATTACCTAAAGGAGACATCAAAATGGAATGGAATCGTGAAAATAAAGGTAGTACTCATGTTCAAAAAACTGCCAATAATAAGACATTTAGTGAGTCTAACTCTAATTGTGGAGTTAATTCTGGTGGGGGTCCTAAATTCAACTTTCCCAAAATTGAATTAAAGAAGTTTGATGGTATAGAAGTATTTACTTGGGTGAACCAAATAGAGAAATATTTTGAACTACATAATATTATGGATGATAAGAAAATGATTCACATAGCAACCTTGAACTTTGAGATAAAACCATATCAATGGTATCAATGAATAGTGAAAAGGCAGCCCCCTTTGTATCACTACACTTGGGGTTTATTTACAAGAGACTTAGAAGCACGATATGGCAAAGTTTGGGAACAAGACTACTTCAGTCAATTGACCAGAATCAAGCAGTTGGGTGATATTGAAGAGTATAATTCAAAATTCTTGGTACTGGCCACAAGGGTGGATAACCTAAGTGATGAACACTTGCTGGAAGCTTACATGGGTGGATTAAATGAATACATTAAACATGAAATTTTCTTAAGACAACCTACAAGTATTATGGAAGCTATGAAAAATTATCGTCATATTCATGCCAAAAATAAGGCTACACACATGTATAACATTGGAGGAAGAGATCATTTTGCGGGTCATAAGACAACCATATCTCAACCAACAAGGTTGACACCTCAACAAATGGATGAAAGAAGAGAAAAAGTATTAAGTTTCAATTGTGATAGCAAGTACAATAAAGGGCATAAATGTGGTGAGAATAAATTATTCTACATCGACTGTGAGGAGGAAGAAAATAATGTACCTAAACCAACAAGGTTGACACCTCAACAAACGAATGAAAGAAGAGAAAAAGGACTATGTTTCAATTGTGACAACAAGTATAGTAATGGGCATAAATGCAGTGAGAAGAAAATATTCTACATAGACTGTGAAGAGGAAGAAGATCAAGAATTGGAACCATCATAAGACCCAAATCTAGAAGAGACTACCCCAACAATATATTGTCATGCTTTTTCCAACATCACTACTCCACAAACCCTCTGTTGGACACACCGACCACACTGAGAGGGGGGGGTGAATCAGTGTAGGGCTCTTTTTCAAATTCCCTTCACAAAAAACTCCTTAGTTAGCAATCACCATTTACTAATCACTTATTATTATCATTTATAACTAGTTGTATGTGAACATATATCAAAAACAGATAACAACAACATATATCATCAACCAACCATCACCACAAAGAACACAAGATGTATGTACAATTTTATTTTTATTATGGACTACAATCCTTGGTTTTATCAACAATAACTTAATAGAGAAACAAATCCACAAGAGCACCATCTCTGCAATGCTAGACTCAACTTACACAACTCAACACCAATTGAGAAAATGATTCAATCCTCAACAGATACCGATATGTCAATAGGTATGTGACCTTTCAGTAGTGCAAGACATGTATGTACGCGCCCTACCAGTAGTACAACCCACGTATGTACGCGACCAATCTATAATGAAGCTTGTGTATGCCTTCTGATCAACTAGGGTTTTCTCTCCTTGAAAAACTAATATCCTCTACAGCCTTCAGTCACATCCACTTCTGCCTTTCACTGTCCAATATGTACCGTAACCAATCACAACACATTTATGCTCTCCAAAAACTTACTCATGCTCCTCAACCATACAATATGAATGTTACTCAATCATAAGTAACAAGTATACTATGGCAACCATATCAGTACTGAACCATAAGATTGCTTCTCACTCAATCAATGAATCAATAAAACCATATCACATCAGCCATACCAAGAATTCCTTAAGCATTCACCACACTATAAGCAAGAGTATCCATCAAAACTGTCATGTAACCATACCAGAACTTGTATGGCAGATCTGAGCCCATAGAATGCATATCTGGAACTTGCTTCAGACTTCAAGAAACTGGCACCAACTCACACTCAAGTCTTCATGATTTTTTTTAACTGTATGTGTTATGACCTCCTTCAGCCCACGAGTGTATGCTCCCTGCCTCACTGTAGCCCGTGTATGTACACGCTCTGACCCACTGTTGCTCATGTACTCCTTCAGAAACTAAGGTTTCTAAACTTCTGAAACGTTCACCGTCAAGATCTCGGACTTACAGAAACTTTGATGTGTCCATTAGATCCTCTAGTCAATATCTCTCTCAGAATAGATATTCAATATATGCTCAAGAGATATATATTCTACAAGAGACCCTTGCCTCTTATTTATACTTTCCAAGTAGCTTCCTTAGAAGCATATTCTTGGCCACTTTGTCCACCTATCCACTTTATCCACAAAACCACTTTTTTCCACTTAGCCACCTTGTCCACATAGTCACCTATGTCCAATTTTTTCCAATTGGTCACTTGTCCATATATCCAATAGCCACTTGTCCACTTAACCCACTTTCCTCATTTTAGGGTTAACCCACTTATAACCATTTTCCATAATTAGAAAGTTCTCCATTTACTTTATTATTTAAATAATCCTCTTTGAATTTATCACTTCACTTTATTATTTAAATAATTTCTTCTTTGTAAGAACTTTGACTTCTTTGACCTTTGGGGATTTCTAGCCAACATATGAGGGTCCTCCAACTTCGTAAGGCCATAAATTTCAAAATGTGAGGAGTTATGTGACGTTCCACATACCACCGGAAATGAAATGACATGTATTATCCATCTAGAATAGTTTCACTGACAAATTCATTGATCTTCATCTCATTATTCCACAATTAAGCATGGGTTCTCTAACCATACTTCTAGGATAAATCAACCGCAAAGCATCTTCCCATGAGGGCTTTCACCATAAGGGGAACACTTTGGAGTTCATCCATTTGTACTTCCTATCAACCATGACAAGACAATAATGAGTCATATTTACATCAATCCAACTGGAATAACCCATGACAATACATCACTATGACATTGTCCCTTTGTCATTGATTCCATGCATGATCACATGATCCAATGATCAATACATGAATGCATCAAACCATCAATGACAACACATATATCCATATTCATCTATGCAACACATTGATCAATCCATTGACAATAATGACAATACATACTTCATCAATATACTATGTGTTAGCGATAAAAAATACACTAGTATTTTTTATTTGTTTTCTCCATTTTTACCTAAAATGCTCATTAATAAATTTTGTTGGGCAAAGTGATAACCTCTAAATCCTTTATCAGAGTTCCTATTGATCAATTTTGCCCAAAAAACTTCATGGTTTCTCCATCTTGACCTGCAAATAAATATTTCCATCTTGAACTAGTCTATTCTTTTGATTTTGAAACATTCCTAGTTTCTATTGAATTTTATTTGTAAATGTGGTATGTGATTAAACAAGACCTAGGTATTAAAGCCTATTTACCAAACCTACGTATTTACCAAAGTCAAATGGTCAATACATAAGTCACACAAGCCCGATTTCTTACAATCCATTGCAAGGTTGAGGTCACATAAGAGTTTTAAGTCCATATCCTATCCACCTCATTGATGAGTCATGCATACAAATGCATATATGAAAATCTTATCATCCTTATATATATGAAATTCTATTCATCAAATAAATGAAAAGAATAAAATGCAGAGACACATGCCAAGTCGACAGCCAGGTGCAAGCATCGAATCTATGTATTCAAATTGTAGGGCATCTATGCTTGTTATCATCAAATCAAGAACGCAGGTGTCAAGACAATGGTTTCATAGAACTTACAACTTACAGGTGTTCAATGTTTTGCACGCCAAACAGATTGGTGAAATGTCTTGTGGTTTACAGGTGTTGGAACATAAATTGGATGATGAATGTTATGCTATCAAAGAAAAACACACCCATACGAGGTTTTCATTCTGGAGCCTACTCTACATTCATGGTTACATATAAAAAAAAAACATAAGATGTACATTACAGAGAAATGACATATACAGGAGCCTAAAGAGAACAACGTTTGATTTCTGGCTTAGCCCAAAGTACGTGATGTTAATCATGTAGCTAAAGGGATTTTGGAAAAGTCCATAAAAACATTTGAATGTTGTTCCTCCAAGAGTTCTCAATCATTCATTATCAGGTGTTACAACTGAGACATATGATGTCGATATACTACATTGAGCAAATATAAAACACAAGGCAAATGTCAAGTGCCTGATTTATCTAGAAAAGGGAGCTTTCTATCTGAGATTTATCTCTTAAAAAACTCGATTGCAAATACCTAGATTTTGAATGCATACATACAGGTGTTAATAGCATCCAAGGTATCGTTGTCTCAGAGACCAATATTTTCAGAATTGTTCAAAGTGCTCGCAGTGGCTTGGAAAAATGCCTATGGAGTAAGAATCAATCGAGGGCACGCCATACCGGTGCTTAACAAATCAAGAAAGTAGAAAGACTTTGGAAAATACAGGAAAGTCCTTATTCTGAAAAAGATGATTCATTTAATAGAGAAATGAATGCACCTATAAAGAGATGATAGCTCACCTTCCAATTTTTTCTATTTCATCTCCCAGAAAGGGTTTTGGTTGTTGCAGGAGGTGATGGGGAAGTTCTTCAAGAAATAAGTTAACACAGCTCAGTGGAAGAAATTGATATATTTAGAATCGATGAAATGGTTTTCAGAGCACTGAGGCCTGGAGGGTTATGAATGTTGTCCCTACCATTGCAAAAAAACAATACACTTGGTATGATATATGAAAGGAGCCTTATCGAATTTTATCATGACTGGTGCGAAGCTTTCTCAACATATCCACATATTATCTTATTCATGCAAATGAAGTTTTCAACATGTACCAAGACACGTGCAACATTGAAAATAGAACAAACAATAAAGATACCCTGGAGGATTTTGGCAGCTCAAACAGTTTTTTAACAAACAATAAGCCACTAAATCCCCAGACTTCCGGTGGCCAATTCCACTTGTCCTAGGCCAGAAAGCCACCGAAACCGCAGAAGCAGGGGAAAGATATAGTTAAG
This sequence comes from Picea sitchensis, assembly GCA_010110895.2. Classification (NCBI taxonomy): domain Eukaryota; kingdom Viridiplantae; phylum Streptophyta; class Pinopsida; order Pinales; family Pinaceae; genus Picea; species Picea sitchensis. The sequence goes on along the minus strand of SNQJ01S0052619.1, from coordinate 7,182 downwards.
GCTCGAGACGGTTACTTGTGATAGATAAGTGATCATTGAGAACTACAAATAAATCATCTACATCAGTTTATTCAAAGTTTTCTACATATCCTCAAAGATTCATGGAAAATATAAAGGAAATGATTTTGAAGTCATTTTATATCAGTTAAAGTTGTTAAAAAAAGACTCCAGTTACCTCCTAGAAGGTCTCCATAGTTGTTAAATATACCGAAGACCAGATCTCGATAAGGATTTGATCCTATTTTATTGTACATTGTTTTGACAAATGCTAATTTTATTTTTTAGCATTTGTTAGGGTTGATAAATATAGTCTTTCTTCACCCACTAGTTCAACTTCTTGTCTGATATTTAATTCTTGAAAGCCTTGTCTCCTTTGGTTATGTATTTGATTGTCTTAAGCGTAATCCATTTATCTAGTATCTCATTTGATCTAATAAACACATAAAAACATTCACACCTTAAGTTACCAGGCTTCTTCAGGCTACAACCTATGAAGGACTCCTGGAGTGATAACAAATTGGTGTCGTTGTCGAGGAAAGGAGATTGAAGATCATCTTCCTGGGAGACGATAAGATCCAACTTTGATGATAGACAAAGTCTGGACATATATTTGGTTGTAATCATCTATCTGGTGACTCCATGAAGGATGGATTCAGTGGCGACTCCATTGTTCATAAATTTGTTGGCGACTCCATTGGTATGAAATGAACCAGATCTTAGCGAAGAGGTATGCTTTTCTGTGATTTTTCAAAGATTGTTGGTTTCCCTAATCTAGTGCCTAGTAGAGATGAATGGGAATGTAGTATTCCCAGATTTCGAGGAGAAGAGTGGGAAGTGTCAGCTGAACATTTGTTGGATTTTCATGATTTCATTCATCGATTGTGAATTGTGCATGAGGATGTTCAGATCAAGCTCTTTGGGTTTTCATTAGAGGGGATTGCTCATGATTGGTACTGGACACTCCCTATTGCCAGTATCATCTCTTTGGTAGATTTTCATGCTGCCTTTCATTTTTTTTGTAAAGAAATATTTTCAGTTGATCTTCTATATCTCGAATGTTTTCATGAATTTCATTTATCGACTAAAGATTCAGATAGCCATGAAGAGTATGCTTTTATTGGGGATACCTCTCATTGTGACCGAGACATTGATGATCTTCACGATGGTAGTCATAGTATAGATGATTTTGACATTGTACCAAATGCATCTACTGTCTTAAATTGTCATGAAGATCAGATTGTCCCATTTGAAAACTTGAAAAATGATAAACATATTTTTACATTAGCATGTGACAGATTTGAATCTACAACAGATACTAAGGGCAGCCCTCAGTATTCTAATTTGCAGACAAAGGAAGATTGCAACAGATATGAGGAGGAAGATGATGAGTTGAAAAGTCCACATCAACAGTTCATCATGCATTCTTCTCCAACAGAGATCAAGCAGTTTGTATTCAGCATTGAGATTGGTGAAGGAAAATTACAACAACATAGAGAGGTATTCTTTTATGGTTTTAATGACCCTATTGCAAACTATTTCGAATCCATAGGAAACACAGATGTTAAAATATTTATGTTAGATGAAAGTTGGCTTTATCATATGTTCAAACCGCTTTTCTGTTGGCTATACATTCCATTATTTTTCGGGTGAAGATCAAGAACAGGTTCAGTAAATTAGTTTTTGACATGGCTTCATTGGAAGCATGAGTTTACTTGATTAATCATCAACACAATGGTTTAGTTTAGGAATAGGCAGAAAAATAAGCTCTTCATACAAGCAACTAGATCATTTTCAGTTTTTTTAATGAATAAGAAGAGCAGGCTACAGGCAGACTATAGGTTCACAAAAGATCAGTTGTAAAAGCCATATGACTCCATGACCAATGCTAAAGGCAAGTGTAACTACTAGGTTCTTGGAAACCTCGCAGGGAGGTCTCCATCCCAGTTGGAGCCAGATGTTAGCGATAAAAAATACACTGGTATTTTTTATTTGTTTTCTCCATTTTTACCTAAAATGCTCATTGATAAATTTTGTTGGGCAAAGTCATAACCTCTAAATCCTTTATCAGAGTTCTTGTTGATCAATTTTTCCCAAAAAACTTTCTGGTTTCGCCCTCTTGACCTACAAATAAATATTGCCATCTTGACCTAGTCTATTCTTTTGATTTTAAAATATTCCTAGTTTCTATTGAGTTTTATTTGTAAATATGGTGTGTCCTTAAACAAGACCTAGGTATTAAATCCTATTTACCAAACCTACGTATTTACCAAAGTCAAACGGTCAATACATAAGTCACACAAGCCTGATTTCTTACAATCCATTGCAAGGTCGAGGTCACATAAGAGTTTTAAGTCCATATCCTATCCACCTCATTGATGAGTCATGCATACAAATGCATATATGAAAATCTTATCATCCCGATATATATGAAATTCTATTCATCAAATAAATGAAAAGAATAAAATGCAGAGACACATGCCAAGTCAACAACCAGGTGCAAGTGTCGAATCTATGTATTCAAATTGCAGGGCATCTATGCTTGTTATCATCAAATCAAGAACGCATGTGTCAAGACAATGGTTTCATAGAACTTACAACTTACAGGTGTTCACTGTTTTTCACGCCGAACAGATTGGTGAAATGTCTTGTGGTTTACAGGTGTTGGAACATAAATTGGATGATGAATGCTATATTGTTAAAGAAAAACACACCCATACGAGCTTTTCATTCTGGAGCTTACTCTACATTCATGGTTACATATCAAAACAAAACAGAAGATGTACATTATAGAGAAATGACATATACAGAATCCTAAAGAGAACATCGATTGATTTCTGGCTTAGCCCAAAGTACGTGATGTTAATCATGTAGCTAAATGGATTTTGGAAAAGTCCATAAAAACGTTTGAATGTTGTTCCTCCAAGAGTTCTCAATCATTCATTATCAGGTGTTACAACTGAGACATATGAGGCCGATAAACTACATTGAGCAAATATAAAACGCAGGGAAAATTCCAGGTGCCTGATTTATCTGGAAAAGGAATCTTTGTATCTAAGATTTATCTCTTAAAAAAATCGATTACAAAGACCTAGTTGTTGAATGCATACATGCAAGTGTTAATAGCATCCAAGGTATCGTTGTCTCAAAGACCAACGTTTGTAGAATTGTTCAATGTGCTCGCAGTGGCCAAAGACCAACGTTTGTAGAATTGTTCAATGTGCTCGCAGTGGCTTGGAAAAATGCCTATGGAGCAAGAAGCAATTGAGGGCACGCCATACCAGTACTTAACAAATCAAGAAAGTAGAAAGACTTTGGAGAAAATACAGGAAAGTTCTTATTTTGAACAAGATGATTCATTTGACAGAGAAATGAATGCGCCTATAAAGAGATGATAGCTCACCTTCTAATTTTTTCTATTTCATCTCCGAGAAAGGGTTTTGGTTGTTGCAGGAGGTGATGGGGAAATTCTTCAATAAATAAGTTAACACATCTCAGTGGAAGAAATTGATATATTTAGAATCGATGAAACAATTTTCAAAGCATTGAGGCCTGGAGGGTTATGAATGTTGCCCCTACCATTGCAAAAAAACAATACACTTGGCATGATATATGAAAGGAGCCTTATCGAATTTTATCATGACTGGTGTGAAGCTTTCTCAACATATCCACATATGATCTTATTCATGCAAACGAAGTTTTTAACATGTACCAAGACAGGTGCAACATTGAAAATAGAACAAACAATGAAGATACAAGTGATCATTGAGAATTACAAATAAATCATCTACATCAGTTTATTCAAAGTTTTCTACATATCCTCCAAGATTCATGGAAAATATAAAGGAAATGATTTTGAAGTCATTTTATATCAGTTACAGTTGTTAAAACAAGACTCCAGTCACCTCCTAGAAGATCTCTATAGCTGTTAAAGATACTGAAGACCAGATCTCGATAAGTATTAGATCCTATTTTATTGTACATTGTTTTGACAAATGCTAATTTTAGTTTTTCAGATCCTCTTTGATAGGATCTTGGAGTTTTATGTAAGACTATAAATTTCTATGTTTTCTAGGAATAAGGGTTTCGAGTCTGGAGACTAGACCATGCTACTACTATAATAGACTTTTCTTATACATAATACAGAAGCACATGTTCCTTTCATTATTATTGTTAGATTACCATCTCTTTTCTTTTATGTACTTTGAATGATTGTTTTAATTCAAGTTTGTCTTAACTGCTAGTGATTGTTATCTCACTTTGTCAGTTCATAAGATTGATTTAATAGTAATCTGTACTATCTTTATTCGGCCCATCACACATGTGTTCTGGTTGATAAGTATAGTCTTTCTTCACCCACTAGTTCAACTACTTGTCTGATATTTAATTCTTGAAAGCCTTGTCTCATCTAGTTATGTATTTGATTGTCTTGAGAGTAAGTCATTTATCTAGTATCCCATTTGATCCAATAAACACATAAAAACATTCACACCTTAAGTTACCAGGCTTCTTCAAGCTACAACCTGTGAAGGACTCCTGGAGTGATAACACTATGACAAGACATTGTTCCTTTGACATCAATCCTTTGACTTTGACATCAATGACAATATGATCCAACAATCTCCCCCTTTGGCATTTATGGAAATACCAACATTGATGTCAACACCAATCATTGATGGCAACATGTAGAAATGGCATTGCTCTTCATCAATGGTCATCTCAATCACATCAATGTGATTATCTCACCCCCTTTGACATCAATGGAAAAGGGTAGTGAGGAGCTCTACAGTCCAGTATGGGGGAGATGTGGGAGATGTTGTCATGTTATGTGACGTTATGTTATGTTACAAAGATTTTGTCATGTTATGTAATGTTATGTTATGTTACGGAGATGTTGTCAAATTACGTAATGTTATGTTTGCACCAAGAGTAGTGAGGAGCTCTACAGTCTAGTATGGGGGAGATGTTGTCATGTTATTGTACCGAGAGTAGTGAGGTTCTCTTTGCACCAAGAGTAGCAAGGTTCTCTTTGCATTGAGAGTAGCGAGGTGATCTACAGTCCAATATGGGGGAGATGTTGTAATGTTATGTAACATTATGTTATGTTACAAAGATGTTGTAACATTATGTTTGCATCGAGAGTATCAAGGTTCTCTATAGTCTAGTAGGGAGGAGATGTTGTCATGTTATTGCACCAAGAGTAGAGAGGTTCTCTACAATCCAGTATTGGGGAGATGCCGTCACGTTATTGCATTGAGAGTAGCGAGGTGCTCTACAGTCCAATATGGGGGAGATGTTGTCATATTAAGTAACGCTATGTTATGTTACGAATATGTTGTCATGTTATGTTTGCACCGATATTAGTGAGGTTCTCTACAGTGTAGTATGGGGGAGATGTTGTCATGTTATTGCATTGAGAGTAGCAAGGTGCTCTTTGCACTGAGAGTAGTGAGATGCTATACATTCCAGTATGGGGGAGATGTTGTTACGTTATTGCACCGATACTAGTGAGGTACTCTACAATCGAGTGTGGGGAAAATGTCGCCAGCGAGGTGCTATAGATTCCAGTATGGGGGAGATATTATTACGTTATTGCACCGAGACTAGCAATGTACTCTACAATCCAATGTGGGGAAGATATTGTCACATTATGTAACATTATGTTATGTTACATGACAACAACAACAAAATTAAATAAAAAATAAATAACTACTTATGTACATATGTACATGACAACATCTAAAATATTAAACCAACCTTAAACCTGCATCTAGGTTTAATATGAATTTGGGCTGGTATCATTTTGTCAATTTAGAAATGATCATGATTTGTTTTGGATTGTTGAGTTTTTTTTGTGTTACAAATTTGTGTAGTGATTGAAAAATATAATTTATTAAATTGCTAATTAGATTGATAATTATATAAGATAATATAGTTTATATTTTGTATCTCATTTTTAAGATATCAAAGTAAAAATTATTATACCAAAAATTATTTATGTGATTATAGGTTTTAAATTGGGGATTTGTTTTATTTAATTAGGTTTGGTCTTTTTTTACAATGTATAATGGTTTATTAACTTATTGACTTTCTTATTAACTATTTGGTTTTTGTAAATATAATTTTCTACACCAACTTTTTTATCTCTCACTAAATCTTTTTTAAAGGTTGATTTTTTATTTTTTATACAAATTAGACTTTTATTTTATTTACAAGTACATTACATAGTGTAAAAAAGTCTTATTAAATTTAAGCGTTGGCTAAACTTTCTATCTTTTGGGTTGGACAAAAACTTCTATTTTAAAAACTCCTGGGTATTAGGATTATACAAACTTAGCCACTCAAATCTGCAGATCGAACCATTCATCACCTGATTTTGGGGAAAATCAAAAGGAAAAAATGACTAGAAAACCCCAAAAGGTAGAATGTTTAGACTACTCTTTAAATTTATACTTTTTCATTTCTCCATATTTAATATAAGTTTTCTCTTATAATTTTTAAGTTGTTTTCATTTAAGTGAATAATTATATAGAGCATATTTTCAATGATGATGATTAATGTTTATATACATTGAATCCATCCTCCCAATATCTCTCAATTAATGACGAGATTTCTTATCGTTTATCGCAAATCCATCCTCCCAGTGTCTCTCAATTAAGGACGAGATTTCTTATCGTTTCTGGCATGTCCCTGAAAAAGTAGAGTAGGTGCAAATTCCCCCAATTTGTGGACTAAGCCTACAGTTACATCTATTCTAGTTGGTTAAGTCGGCCAAGCTGTAAGAGGTTTTTGAAAGGCAAAGAGAGAGAGAGTGGTTGGATTCTAGCGATAAAGCTTGGAATAATGGCATAAGGGCTTATAACGACATAAAAATGCAACTACGGTTTCTTGCGCTCGACCAGTTCTGCTATCGTTTCGAAGTACCCACACCTCTCCTCGATAAACCTACCTATAGCTATGATTAGGGAAGGGCTAATCATTCACTTCATTCATCTATCAGAGTAGCAAGGTATGGTTTAGAAGGCAAGCTTATTCCTAACAGTCGATTTAGCTTCAATACATCAAAAGCTGCAAAACACACTAAAACAACTAGTTTTGAGTACATCGTTGAGAGTTTTGGGCTTAAAATAATAATAGAAACTTTTATATATATATATATATATATATATATATATATATATATAT
>SNQJ01S0052618.1:70343-86472 GCA_010110895.2 Picea sitchensis | reverse complement strand
ATCAATCCTATCCCAATTTGTTCTTAAGGGGGGATGTTAGGATATTTAGACACTTAGGAGTTAGTTAAGATCTACTTGGTCTAATGTGTCATTAGGTAAAAGTGTGTTTCTTTAGTATGCATTTGTAGTTAGGAAATACGACAATCACGATATGTTCCCGTCGCCCGACATAGAGTGATCTAACAATTCATATTATCCTCAATATTAACAACTATATTGATCCATGGCTTAACACCCGATTGTTCCATGATATCTATTTACAAAGCATGGAGGGTCATTTTTCAATGATCGATTGCGAGAAAATCTCTTGTAAAATATCTTTGTAATCTTTTTATTTTGCATTAATAAATTTCTCCAAGCGGCCATGTTGGTTGGGGCCATGGATGTTTCCCCATAGGGGTTTTGCCATGTCAAAACATCAGTGTGTTGATATTTTATTTGGTTGTGTGAGTGGTTACTGAAGGTGTTCATCCTCTATTGGAATACCTATGTTATCGAACAAGATATTTCATCAAACAAAATTTTCTAATTAGAATCATGTATATATAAAGATGGAACAAATATGAGTTTTCACCTTCACCACAAGAGGGATTGAATACCATTGTCGATTTAAGAGATCCCACTTGTAATACGACAAACCACTTGAAAAATATTTGAGATGGTGAATAATGAATAGAATCAATGATCTATAAATTACCCCAATACATAGAAAGTTTTAAGAATGAAACAAAATATTTTTTCCCATATAAAAAATTAAAATTTAATCTAAAGATCCATTCAAGGGAAAACATTAGCATGCAAGCATTATATTTATTTCCACCTATGTTTAGAAATCCATTTATTGTTCAACCAACAATAATAAAGAGAAAATGAAATAAATAAACTAATCAAAGACTAGAAATAAAAACTAATACTATGCAAAGAAAAGTGACTAGCCTATTCTATCCCTACTTCTATCCTACAGTACACTAGATAAAAATAATGAACTATGTAAATTCATAATTCCAATGTATCCATCCATATAATCCCAATTCTGCAAACACATGTTCATTATAAAATATTAGTAGTAGGACTTGGAATAAAAATAGACTAAAAGTAGGAAAAATTAAAACATGAAAAACTCTATCCACCATATTAAATATGTGACAATAGTGATTCATGGGAATTTTTTTAAGTAAGATCCCTCCAACCATGCTTCAATTCTATCATAAAATATACTATGACTAACATAGAATGGATAGAGGGAGTTTACAAGAAAGTAGCATAGCAAATGAGAACCATATATACAATTTGTATGAAGTGTACTCGGTGAGAGAATCGTTGTGTTGATATACTTGTTAATTCTTGAAGAAAAACCAAAAGAATGAGCTCCTGACATAACCATAGGCATAGACCTAAGTGCTTCATTTTCTTGGCAAGCCTCCATGGACTCATACTTCCAAACAACCATCAAATTGAGATAAATTAGTGAAATAAAATGATATATATGGACTAGCATCCACCAAGGTATGAGAGATATCTTCAAGACAATGGTGGAAACCACTAACATCAAAAAATTAAATTAAAGGGATACTTGAACAAAAATACTCTCTATTGATAAAAAATGAAGATGAAAAAGAAGAAGACATTGTTTGATATATATTTGTTACAATATTTCCTTCATCCCATGAAAAAGGTTGACAAGGCATAGTTGTACTAAGTTCATGGGAAGAGGCCTTATCCTCTCTATATTCCATATACACATTAACTTCATCATTACTTCAAAAGAGGATGACCCCATTGATTTTATTTGAACATGAAAATGGGTGGATTCCTACAAGATCAAACCATTAAAGAGATCAGGATACAAAAAATAGTAAGTAGACGAATTAAGAGAATGAAAAGCCTCTCTTGAACCATAATTTTTTTCAAAAATTGACTCTTTGAATGGTAGTTCCTCCTACTTAAGAACATGAGTGACTAATCATGAATCAATATGATCCACACTAGGAATGGTTTCATAATCAACACATTCTTCCTCAACATGGTTTTCCTATTTCGAGCAAAAAGTGGATTGTTGTGATAAAAGTGTTATGTATTGTATGCTTATTTCTTCTCCTTGAGTGAAAAGATCATCACTTTTGTCTTTCTCCTACATAATTTTAGAATTTGAAATATCTTTCAAAACATGCTCATGGTCAAAAGAGAGGATAAAATCAAAAGAATTCTTAGAACAAGAAAGTTCAATAAATAATCCACCAACAGTAGGAAAAAATTATTGTTCTAACTCGATTAAACTAGGAGAATTCAGAACAAAAAAACTATCTAAATCAACATAAATTAATTCCACTTTATCCATGGGTGAGGAAAATTTCATGTTATGTGTGTCCAAATTTTCTTCATTAATAGACAAATTAGAGTTCATGTTTTTCTACATAGCTTTTGTGATGGAAAAGAAGAGACAGGATAATGAAAACATGACATAACCATCAGTGTGACCCCAAGTGTCCAATTATCAACAGAAAGACCCTCCTCTTGGTTAGCTATAGAAAAATATGACCTCGAATTTACAACACAAGAGGTCTCTTTTCATCACAAGGAGACAAAGAGGGTATGGAGTGGTGATAGGATACATGTTCCTCTCCTAAAAAATATTTCGTTCTCTAATATATGTCTTCGTAGTAAATAAATATCCAGACATATAAATTCCAACTAAGGAATTAGTATTTTCAACATTTTCATGCAAATCTAAATCAACGTGTAAAGGAACATTAACATGTGATTTAAATTATTCATCCTCCAGATGATATGTTTCATTAGTAAGATAAATTAAATGGATAATCAAATCGTTGGTAGAGGGATTATCATCCAAAGGAAATATATAGCAAATATGCATAAACCTAGTAATAAAATCTTCAAGAGATTCATCTTTTTTCTTCCTAAGGTATGATATCTTCGCACATAAATCATCATAATCATAATTCTCAAAGGAATGCCAAAATTGACACATAAACTACTCCTATGTGTGAATAGAGGTAGATGACAAAGTTTCACACCAACTCTTGACCTGACCTATGAGAGTGAGAGTGAACAACCTGGAAATGACACTTTCATTAGTAATATTATGAGAAACACAAAATTTACAAAACTGAAAAATATGTTCTGATGCAGTTGTCTCTCCTTCACCATCAAATTTAATTTGTGACAAGAAATGTGAAGTCTTTCTAGGAGGTTTAATAGGTACAATAACAAAAAAACATCTCCTTAAAGGGATATGGGATGGAGTTATTAATAAATTTAAACAATTAATAAAGATGAATCCATAGCCTTATCTTTTCATCTGAACATCCTTCTAGATCCATATATGTTGACGGGTCCAAATGGCCTGTCAAGCAGGTAAAGGAGAAAAATCGATGGAATATCCCAATTATACCTACTCTCCTTTCCTATAGTGTTTCTAACTAATATGTGGTCCTGGTTTACACTAAGAATTAAAATAAGAAAAAGGGGAAAGACAATGAAATGTCCCCCAAATAGTTCTAATTAATTCTAAATCTACTCTAAAACAAAAACAAACTAATCTACAAATAGTTCTAACCTATCCTACACAGGAGCACGACTATTAGATGAGTAGAACTTAAAATTATATATTTTATAGAAAACATATTTCATGACAACCAAGAATATGTTAAAAAAATAATATTTCAGATATCATCGCAAATAGTTGTAGAGGAGACCTATAATATCATCCTTGTACTCATTATAAATAACAACAACATATGCATTCTAAATACTAAGCATGGAAATAGTTCATACGGGCAACACTCATAATAACTCAAATGACANTACCTACATCGCAAATAGTTGTAGAGGAGACCTATAATATCATCCTTGTACTCATTATAAATAACAACAACATATGCATTCTAAATACTAAGCATGGAAATAGTTCATACGGGCAACACTCATAATAACTCAAATGACAAAAACATTTACGGATTAGTCCCAAATGCATTTTATACAGTTATGAATTCGAAATAGTTTCTTCTCTTCGTATATCCAACAATAAGAGTATCAATAGTCTACACAATGGGAAAAAATTCCCTTTCTGCATTCAACAAGTTCTCTTTTATAAGATAAGAGAGACTCCTAAGTTCTTGTGACTATTCATTTAATTTCCCTTTGTTTTTTCATTATACACTTCAAATTTATTTTTCATTTTTGTAAATGAATATGTGAGCATTATAAACATAAAATGAAGAGACTCGTGAGTGGTTATTCTCTCCTTAAGGTAGTTCGTAAATGATATTCATTTAAAATATTATTAACTTTTCTTGTTCTTGTCTTCTTCTGTTATTTAAAATGTTTATGGGTGTTTCTAGTGTGACTCTACTGATTAAGATCATCCCATCTTATTCTTCTCTATCTCATCCTTCCAGCATGCTCTTGCAGGTCCAATTTAGACTCTTGTAGCACTAGATATGACTACCTGAACATTGCACAATCTATTTTCTAATTAAACTCAAGCATCTTCTATTTTTTGTATTTTTTGAAAATTTTCAACCTCAATCTACCAAAACTAGTTGTNCTTCATGTTTTCTAGGGTTCTCTATCATTGTTTTGGCATGAAATCCTCTCCTAATGCATTATTCTCATTGATACCTTTCCAACAAGGTATCCTAAGCTCTATTAGGACACATATAGATCAATATATGTCTGTTTGAAATTTAGTGCTCAACATCCCTTGATTTTCATGAGGGTGAATCTAGGTTGTCGATATTCAACCTGGAAATCATTGTACCAAATGCATGAGGTAATTCAATACTAAATGGTTGATATAGTTTTTATCCCCTTTAGTTTATTAGTTTAAGGACCTAGAGGAGACTTAGGACCTAGGGCTCATGTTGTAATTTTGACCAATTACTGTAGTGAAAATAGGAAATTAAAATAAAAAGGAAATGAAATAGGAAAATAATAAAACTAACTAAAATAACCTGCATGAAATTAATAAATAAAAATCAATAAAATTACCTCCCAATTTACGTGAAAATAAAAATTAACAAAAAATACAAATATTAAAATATTCCCCAAATTTAAAATATAACCATAGTCAAAGTAAAAAAAAATAAGTGAATTATTTTGATGGTCAGGATGTGAAGGTTTTGGGATGTGAGGGTAAGTAATTCCAAGCAACAATCCGATGGGTAATAGTCTGATAGCTCAACTTACCAATGGACAACCCTTATGATAGCTCAACCTTTTGATAGATCAACTTTGTGATAACTCAAGCCTTCTGATAGCTAAGAAATATCCAATGCCCTTAGTCAACTCATTCTGATGGTAGCTCTCTAATGGAAAAATTAATATTATATAATAATCTATAAGGTTGTGGCTGGGAAGTAGGCTATCGGGGTCTATAGTAAAATTAAAAAATAACTATGTTTCGATGGCTTGCCTTCCTGATAACTTGGATTTTTGATAGGTTGTCTTCCTGATAAGCTATCTTCCTAATAGGCTATCAGATAGGCTCTTCTGATGTCTCATTCCAATAAATCATTCTGATAGACTCTTCTAATGCGCTCTTCTGATGATTCGAGTTCGATAAACTCAATAACGTCATGAAATATTTAGTTCATAATTCTTAGTTTTCATGGGTATTTGGGGAAAAGAGAGGGGATTCCAAGAATGAAGGAAGGTTTGTCGGGGGAAGGGATTCTTAGAAAAGTATGAAGTTGTCTCAATGGTAATTCCCAATGGGAATTTATTGTGAAGTTAAGGTGATGACAAATGGGAAGAATCATGGGAAGAAATCTAATGAAATATTTGGTTGAAGACCAATGGGTGAGGAGTAAAAAATATTCCTAAAATAAACTTGATTTTTCCGATGTAAAAAATAAATATCAAGGGTAACTTTGCAGAAAACCATGGGCAATTACTATGTGCAATCAAAACCATGTGGTTTTGCAAAAACAAAGTAAAAATACAAATGGAAATGAATAACTACAAAATGAATAAATAAAAATAAAAAGAAACAAATTAATAAAATAAAAATATACAAATTATGTACAAAAATAAAAATAAAAATTAGGAAAATGATCTCAAGTTAAATAGGAGCCAGGGTTCCATTCTAGTCATGGTTCCATATCAACCAGGGTTCCACACCTAGGGACCAAAAATAAGAGTAAGGTATATCAGGTAGATTTAGAGTAACCGAGTGTCAAATTGGGTATGTATGTCATACATAGGCCACAATCATTCAAATTTAGATGCGGAAAATGGAAATAAACTAGGGGGGGGAATACGACACATCATGTGACAACGTAAAGCCAAAAATAATGTCTCTCATGATAAAAGGAGATTGATGTTATCCAGGAACACGATACATGTCAATCCAGTCAAATTGAAGATTTCACAGGGAAGACCTGATAAGATTGCAAAGAGAGGGAATATGATCAGATCATGGAATAGGTTCTTACATTAGGCCACAATGTATGAAGCTGATTACGACAAGCATTGGGTGATGACATGAGAATTTTCCACGTCCAAGAAGCTCAATGGGCCTTGGGCCTAGGTTTTGGATAGAGGGGAGGCCAAAAGAAGAACCTGACATAGATTAATCCAAATAATATTACGCATTTTAGACCTTAGGAATATCACAAGGAACTTCACTTGGCCAAATCATTGAGACAAACACGATGAGGGGATCCCTATAGGATTTTAGCCTATTGGCTCCCAACCAGTCTTACGATAATGCACACTCAACATTCTGAATGGGGATTCCCAATAAAGTAAATATGTTGAGGTTGTGGGATATAACTGTGGGAAATATGGATTTGATAGCCTTATTATATTTGGACCTCAGGGAAACTTTAAGCCAAGGTGAATATGTTTCTTGATAAAGGGGATCCTGGTAAGGATTAAAGTTCCATCCTCATCAATGCAATGATTATAGAAAAAAATCTAGTGGATTTTTTGATAAGACAAGGCTTAGTTGATAATGCTGACTATTGGATTCACATGATAAACAATATCCACATAGAGAGAAGTCTAGACAAGAGGAAGAATATTAAGGGATTCCCCACATGCATTTCAATAATGGAGCTGTCATGTAAATGAATTGGTCCTACAAAACTATTCCTACAACCATAGAAAATATGGGATCATTTATGTGAGTAATAAGACACTTGCTATGTCCCCGAGGTGTAGGACAGTCGTGACAGAGTGTGTTATTAAGCCACTCCGTGATGTTAAAGTCACCAGTTCGAAACCTACAGGGACAAAAAATACAACCATGTTAAGGGTTGGTGTGGCTCAGGCCGGGTGCGATCCCCGGGTGATTTTGACGGCTTAGATGCCCCTGAGTCGCGGTTTCTCAAGCCACAGGTTAATCGCGTAGCCAACAGGGCCTGCACAAATTAACAAAAAAAATAAAATAAGACACTTGGTATTATATATTAAACATTTCATTCTTTTCCTTCAACAAACTTATGAATGAGTGTTTGGTTGTTCAAAGATAATCATTTGTGATGTAGATAAGTGTCCTAAAATATGCATGTACTAAGTCTCAAACTCAAAGGAAGGATTAGTGATATTGTGATTCAAGTCAAGAGTTAAAAATTGAAGAGTAATATCAACATACAAGAGTATAAATATGAATACATTAAGAACAACATGTAAGAAAGAGGATGCATAATGAATATGTGTTGTTCATTTATAAAATCCACAAAATCATATCTCGTCAAAGACAATCATCAATCAAGATCAACCCCCAACTCCCTCAAGGTAGACAAATAATTTAAATTAGGGTCAAGCAGTATAGAATTAAGCATGAGAGTTCAAACTTTAGTAGGGGGGTCCTTTCCTTTCGATTGTAAAATAAAACATAAAGGGGGGTTGTTGTGTCCTCCACATGTATCTATGTTAAGAAAAATAACACAAGAAAAACATAAGAACTTGGTGGAAAATGATTTAATCCATTCTCATCTTCATTACAATATTCATTCCAATGATACAAATTTATAGTATATGGATGTAACCACCTCATAAATTAGATTCACTCTCACATTGACACCTCATCAAGAGATAAGGCTAGGAGGAGAAAAAATAATATCTAATACACAATTAGGATAGAAAATAAATCCTATAATGTGAAATACAATAAGGTGGTGTTGGAATTAATGATTGTGTATGGACGCACGGGCTAAAAAAAACTTCCTCAATCATAATTCTGAAGAATTATACTAGAAAGACAACAACAATTAGTGCATAAGATGGTATCACATCCATGTATTCAATCTTAAAATCTTTGGATGATCGACTATGAATATCTATCTAAAAAACCATTAAATATGGATGCTAAAAACTCATAGAATTTGGAAAATCCCATTGTGTAAACATGTGAACTATAAAACTTGTAATTTTTCACTAACATGAACTACATTATCCGATGAAAGAAAATCACGAGAAGTGAATTAGTTGCAAGTATGACACATCCCTAAAAACTCTTCACAACCCAATCAAATTCCAAGCAACAATGCATATGGATATAACTATCCTCTGCTAGGTCTAATAACCATCTAGGTGAATAAAATATCTACAAAAATTCTCTCAAAAAAGGCCATACAAATAATGTCAAACAAAATCCCAATCATGAATATTTGTATATAATCTAAGTGCAAGATATTGAACAATAATTCTTCCAGATAACCATGGAGTAGTAAACTAGGTGTCTTGCTGGAAATGATCAAATCCTAAATTAATCATGTTGAGGAAAAATATATCACATCACATCAATGCATGTCGCATAAAAACATAACAAGTGGTGGAAACTTCAAAGTGCCAAAATTGGAAATTTATAACAAGTGATGAAATTATTTTCGGGATTAGCTGCGTAGTGTAAGTCATTAATCTATGACCCATATTCATGAGTATTAGTCGGAATCCCCTATATAATTAAGTGATGAAATCTTTGCAATGATCTTGTTGTTTTTTCCCATTTGGATTTTTTTTTTTGTCAGAACATGAAGTTTGAAAATCATCATCAATATTTCTCCCTTTGTTAGGTGAAACATGAGACATGATGGGTTTTTATTATGGGTTACCCTTAACCAATTCATCATTGTATCAGGTGGTTTTGATTGAACACTAACCATTTTTTCCACACTTGGTGGTTTCATTTTAACACCAACCATTTTCACTCATCAATGTATCCCCCCATTAAGTTGTAAGAGAGTACCATTTGCGAGTCATCGACTCGATTTTATTTTCAAGAAGAAATTTATAATTGGGTCTTAGTCATGCCAAAAATAATCATATGTAAGAATTGATTGAGGACATTAAAAGCCATATTATTTTTCAACGTCACCATTTAAATATTTCTTTACCTATGTCTAAACTTGATAGTAAAAATTACCCAAATTCTTGGCTTCTAGATGCCATCACCAATCGCTAATCCAACCATAATGAAGTGTTCATTTATGAACCTTCTTTTTATTTTGGCATTTGTTTGAAACATGGTTTGTCTTACCAAAATGAATACAAGGATGGAGATCAAAACACTGATTTTCCATGTGACCAACTCGTTGACAATGTTGACATTTTTTCAGGAATTTTTGTATCGATAATGTCTTAGAGTCACCAACAAAATTGACACCCACAAACTGAATTGGTTTGGTGTAGTTAGGAATATGAATTTTGATGTGTTTTTCATATTCCAAGCCATGTTTATCCTTGTTGAATATTAATTCTTCCCAAGGCCTCACATTGATTTTAAAAACATCATTCTTTCCCTGTTTGTTTTATTTTACTCATTCACGAATATTTACATTTTTAAACTCAATGAAAAATAATCAATGTTACTTTCACTTAAAATTATTTTTCTATAAATATGTGCTTTGGTATCTTGTGATTCATCATCATCTATTTGAATTATATGAACTTTCTATTGATAAGGATTCATCTCACACAAAGAATTATTTTGAACAAATACTAGTTTAGAATTCTTTATTGGCCCTTGATTTTTGAGCATCTTTAACTCGTCATTCAAGAGTTGGAATTGTATTCTTCGTAGGTTGATMTCTATTTTCATGATTCATAAATAGGTAAGGAAATTTTCCAATGTAGTATTGGTCATTGTGATTTAAGTTCTTTATGTTGTTTCAGGCAATGTTTCCAATAAGTAAAACAATTTTGTGATCACACTTGCTTGCACACATTATGTTAATGTCACACTAGATTGTTTTTATGCACATTTAGGGTGTCAGATACTACCAATCATGAACCCAATATTAAGATTTTACAATGATTTTCCTTTGAAAATGACCTTCTTATTCAAATTTCAGGCAAGTATGTTTTTACGATAGGGCTTCTTATAACTCCTCCCTTTGCAAAATTTTGATGACATGGTTTTGTTGGAAAATTGATTTTCATTGATGTAAACTTTAAAGGAAGTCTAGAATCCTCTAGAATTATTTGGTATAATTGAATAAGTCTCCAAATTGGTCCCCTTATGACATAGCTTTAAGCATGTCCCTCAAGAGAAGATGATTTGAAGAAGTCTACAAGAAACCCATAAGTGTGGTCATGAGGCCTGAAGTTGAATGAGGAAAATGAGGTTGAAGAACATTACAAGTACATGAAAAATCCTCATATATGAATAGTCCTCTTCATACCGTTTCCAATGGTAGGTGGTACCTCATGTAGTTCCTCATGGTTGAGGAGTTATGAGGTCATGAAGTTGGAAGCCATGAATAATGGTTGATAAACCCCTAAATGGTTGCAACGAGAAGTTACAAGTCATTAGATAATTGGTTTAAATGGTTACGACAAGAAATAACATCTTGAACCTAAAGTGAAGGAAACAAGTCACTTGGAAAAGTATAAACAAACCTCAAGAATCCTCTCATCTTTACACACAAGTTCAATGCTTATATATCTTTCAAGTGATCTTTTGGTAAATATTTTCACAATGTATCTGAGGAAAGGGATATGCGGAATAAAGGAGTGCAAAAGTATTGAAGTTGTAGAGAAGGAAGGGTTTAAGAAAATCCTAGTTTAGCCGACCCTCGCAGGTTAGGATACTGGTGTCTTACGAGGCACCCCCGTAGGTTGTTTAGTACCTGTCACACAAGACCCTGCATGATAAATGGAATCTATCGAGCGAGGCTAAGTCAAAATTGAAGAAATATGCTTGGTTTAGGTTACAACAAGGTATGATGACACAACAAGGTAGTTACAGATTCTGAGATGGTATGTATCAGTTCTTCTTCATGAGTAAAGGTATGTCTTTTATGTGTTTGTTTGAGGATTGTACCATGGATGGTATGACACATTCTTAAGGCATGTCTTGGAGGCCCTTTTTTGTACATGGTTGCATATGGATTAGGTTCATGTATCAGTGATAATGATACATGCTTGAGCCATATCCTTGAAGCATTGTGTATGCCTATTATGCTTCATTGTTAGAGGTACAAATTTGTGATATGGGAATATATTTTAGGCATATACTTGGCATATGATCATGGCTTTTATGGTTCATAATTGAGGCATATTATTGATACATTGGTGTATCTTGGATACATTGGATTATATCTTTGGTATATGGTGTATGTCATGATTGAGACATATCATGAGTGATATGGTATATGGTGGAGGTACATGTTTCGGTACATGGTTTATGTGCATGGTATGGTAATGGTTTTGGTATCCATGTAAGTGGATCTAGTTATAATTGGTTTATGATGGTATATTTGTGAAAAATATAGTGACAAGGATAGTGTCAGGTTGGATGATTAGTTGATCATGAATTACAGGTTGATATGACAATGATAGTGACAGGTTGATGTATCAATGATAGTGGAAGTTATAGGTTGATCAATGGTAGTGACAGTTTGAGTTTACACTTATATTTCAGGGTGACAGGATGGGGCAAGGAAAAGGGGTTGTATCCTCCTTTCGTTTGATTTCGGAGAACTCAAGGAGTTAGAGCCTCTTTCAGTTTGGAGCCTGTAAATCAGGGGGTTGTAGCCTCCATCTGGTTGGAGCCAGAGAACATAAGGAGTGGTAGATTCCTTCGGGTTGGTGCCTCCTTCCAGTTGGAGATGGATAATTTTGAAGTTGGTTCTTCCTATGAATGAAATCTTTGACATATAAGAAATCATTCCATGGTTTTCTCCCATTTGGGTTTCCACGTAAATTATGGTGTAATGTTTATCTTTGGTTATTTGTTATGCACCGTTGATTGATACTGATCATGATATATTGATGATAATATTGTTGATTAAGTTAATGATTACATATTCCAATTAAAAGTGAAAAAATATTGCATACTACTAATTCACCCCCCCCTCTCAATATTCCAACAATTGGTATCAAAGTAGGTCCTTCAGAAAATAGTCTAATCACTAGAAGGACGATCATGGAGTATGCTAATATTGGAGCACCAATGTTTGATGGTCAAAATTATAATTTCTAGAATAAAAGGATGAAAACATTTTTACTGGCACAAGGATTCGATGTTTGAAAATAAGTAGTAGACGAATATGAAACTCCTGCCACTTCTCCAACAAAATGAGATGGAAATAAACTCAGTGAAAACAATTCGAAGGACAAAGGCACTTTTCTCGGTAGTCTTTTTGATTTGGTATTTTTGAAGGTGATGCATTGTGACACTACAAAGGATATTTAGGACAAATGTCAAAACATTTATGAAGGAGATGCTAAAGTAAATGGTGCCAAGATTCAAGCCTATAGAGGTAAATTTGAACAACTAAAGATGAAGGAAGATGAAGATATAACAACTTAATGTCTACGAGTTGATGAAATAGTAAATGTTATTAAAGGATTGGGAGAATAAATTAAAGAATAAGTAGTTGTCCAAAAGGTATTGAGGTCTCTTCTAATGATATTTTATCCTAAAATATCATCCCTAGAAGAAAGAGAAGATCATGCAACATTGAGGATTGACGCGCTACATGGGATACTCATAGCTTATGAAATGAGGATGGAGCACGATAATATAACTAGGAAGGAAGCAACATTCAAGGAATCCAAAAATACCAAGAAGAATACGAAAAATCCAAAGTCAGACTATATATGCAGCTATGATTCAAATGAACATCGAGAGATGGCCAACTTCGTAAGGAAGTTAAAGAAATGAACTAACAAGTAAAAAGGTAATCTTCCTTTTAAATGTTTTAATTGTGGTAAAATTGGTCATTTTTCTAATAAATGTCCATATTCTAAGAACAAAGAGAATGATGAAGAAGAAGTTCCTAATAAAGAAAAGAAATATCAAAAGGGAGACAAGAGAATAAACAAAAAAAAATTCTTCAAGAAAAGTCTCTACTCAAAGGAGGACATTTCGTCATCCGATAAGGAAAATGATAGTGGCAGTGACTAAGAGAATGTACTCTTTATGGCTTATGAAAATCATTAAGAGGATTATGAAGAAGAAGGTGAAGTTGATCTAAGATAAGAACTAATCAGTGATTTAGAAGACCTAAAAAGAGAGAGAAAGAAAAACAAATTACTCAAGGGTGAATTTCTTATGCTAAAGCATGATTCTCAAAATCCTAACTATGAAAAGGATCGACAGATGATTATGAACGTAAAATTCAAAGTTGAAGAATAAAAAATGATTGAAGAGATACTCAAAATCAGTCTGGAAGAAAAAGAAAACGATAAAGAGAGATTAGAAACTGAAATAATTTCACTAAGGAAGGAAATTTAGAAAAGAGATATGCAACATAACAACATTGAAATACTGGATGAAATCATCAGTTCTCAAAGGCCGTATCATGACAAAACTGGACTGGGATACAACCAAACACATACAAAGAATGCTTTGATCTCTATGACTACATAAGAGGAAGAATAAAAAAATACTTATGCAAAATTTACCAGAGGATTCACTAAGAAGGAAGAGTGCAAGCCTTCACATGAGAATGATCGACAAGAAGATTACACAAGGATAGTGGAATAAATCAAAAAATATAGCCAAGCAAACATCCAAAGTATGATGCAATTTGAAGAAAAATCAATTGAAAAACACCTGTTGAAAACCACCCAACTCACCCACAAAATCCAATCCTTCGTAAAGGCCACATCAAAAAAGTTATATCAAGAAGTGTACACAAAGTATGCAATGAAGAGTTGGTCTTAGAGAGATTCAAATCAAGCAAACTCGAGAGCACTTTAAACATTCATTCCATTTGGAAAGAATAACAAGAACAACTATAGGAATAGGCCAGGTCATGGTTACAAAATTCCATAGTTCCTTTCAGATGTTTCTTTCTTTAGTTATAGTAATCTAAATTTTGAATACGAAGAGTCCCTTTTTTTGAAATGACCCTAATTTCATGATTTCCAAGAAGAAATATTGTAAACAATCACCCCTCACTATAAAAAGAGGGCACTTCCCATTTGAAAGGGATTTTGGTTTCTGAATGTAGCCTGGCAGTACTACTACTGCAGGTTAATTTAAATCCTAGAGACATTTTGAATTTGGAGATTATGGTATTGATGTGTATGAATGAGATTATTTTATTTATGCATCTCTCTTATTGTAGTATGTGAATATTGGTTGATGAATTAATTATGAATTAATGTTTACAATTTATAGTTACCATGGTTTTCAGGATGAGTATAATGGTAGCATAATGTTGTTAACTAATCAATTCTTTGGTTCTGAGTGGTTATGCTATTAAAATTATATATCACTTGTGTTAGGAATTTATTCTACGCAAGTAATTCATTATAGTCACTGTATTAATTTACTTTTATATTTTTCTCTTAATCAAGATATTTTAGTCTAGTATTATTTTAGGAACTCCATCTTAGAATAATAATCATACCCCTTAGCTTAACTTTAGTTATTTGTATTTACTTATTTGTATTTCATTTTTTAATTCATATGAGAACCTTCAGTTCTCAGATTCATATTTAGTTAGTAGTTAAAGTAATATTTTAGTTAGAATTTTTAGTTAGTTGGTAACGAGGACAAAATGTGGTCGGAAGCACTACCCCAAACGAGAGTGGGTCTAATTGGGACCTTCCATCGGGCATTTTGCCTTATCTTGTTGAGAGGGTCATTCTAACCTGTCAACACAACGATTGCAAATCCAACAATGGAAGTGGGAAACTATTTCCATCGATTTCATTATAGGGTTTCCAAGGATAGTTAAGCAACATGATGCAATCATGGTAGTGGTGGATAAGCTAAGCAAGGAAAATCAATTTATCCCAATAAAATATACTTTTAAAGCTATAGATGTTGTTGATGTTTTCATGAAAGATATTTTTAGGTTGCATGGTATTCCTAATCCTATTATTTCGGATAGAGATGAAAAATTTACATTGAATTTCTGGAAAGGTTTGTTTGTGGGATTATGAAAGAAACTGTCATTCAACAAAACCTACCATCCTCAAAAAGATAGATATACCGAAAGGGTAAATAGAGTTATGGAAGGTATGTTAAGTATGCATGTCATGCATCATCCCAAATGGTGGAAGGAATATCTAGGAATGGTAGAGTTTTTCTACAACAATGGTTATCAAGATTCGTTGAAGATAAGCCCATTCAAGGCTCTATATGCTAGAAAATTAAGAGTTCCAATTAGCTAGAATAGTCCAGTGGATAGGATAACACTTGGACTAGACCTATTAGGAGAGATGTAGCAAAAGATGATTAGAATAAGGTGTAATTTGAAAGTATCCTAAGATAGGAAGAAAATATATGCAGATAGAAAAATGACTCAAATAATTTAAGGTGGGAGATCATGTGTATATCAGGGTGAAACTCAAAAGGAGCTCCCTAAGAATGGGAAATTGTGCCAATTTAAAGCCTTGCTATTGTGGACCATTTGAAGTCCTGGAAAGAGTGAGACCAATGGAATATAGACTTTCCCTACCACTTACTATTATAACTCACAATGTGTTCCATGTATCCTTATTAAAGACGTATATTCATGATTCTAATCATGTTATTGATTAGGATATGATATAGGTGGAACCATAAGGATAATTCCAATGTGAGCCTCAACACATCCTAGAAAACAAAGAGACACTGCTTTGGAACTGGGAAATTACGTAGGTCAAAGTGCAGTGGAAGCTATTTGGAGTAGATGAGGCTACTTGGTAACTGGAAGATGCA
>SNQJ01S0052618.1:45689-70256 GCA_010110895.2 Picea sitchensis | reverse complement strand
AAATTTGTATATAAGGTGTTGAAGACACCAAGGACGGTGTTTCCTTAAGGGGGGGGGGAATGCAACACCCCATTTTCCTCCAAATATATAATGATGTTTAAGAATTCATGCATTGTAATTAATCAAGACAATACTTGTGTTTTGTGTTAATAAAAACACAAGACAACTAGCTAATAGGGAAGCCTTATAGTACTGGCCATGATACCACGAGTGGGACTAGTGAGGTGGAATTAGGATGTTTATGTGAGGAAAATAGGAAGCTTTCCTATCAATCCAGCCTACACATGCATAACTTTGAATTCATAACATGTCTAATGTACCATGTTCACCTTGACCACAAGAAACCCATTGATGGAATTAAAATCAGGTAGTTGGAGCAGTTATAAATTCCTTCAATATTGGTACTTGAAAGAGTGAAGGGTCAACTATAGTTTCATCCAGAAGTATGCAGAACATGCCCCTTCGATTCAGGAGCTTGAACTTGGGATATTTCTTCTAAAAAAATGTAAGTGGGGATCCCAAGGAAGAATATAATGTTCCAGTTTATAAAAAGGAAGGAGGAAGAAGAATAAATGGGAGAGAGCGTCCATAAAAGGAGACACGGGACACAAAATTTACAATTAATAGAGAAGAAAATAACATCCATGTCAGAGATGAGTCTCTTGACTCACAAAAAGATGGTAATGAAAATAAGTAGAAAACGTTCATGCATTCATATCTGAGAAACAAAGAGGAAATTGGAAGTTTTCCTGAGGAAAATATGAATCTTTCCCAAGACAAGAATGGTCACCCTCGAATAGAGGATACCCATATCTAGACTGGAGAAAAGAGGGCCATTACTTGATGTTGTCTAGAAAACAAATGGCACTATTAAGGGGGGCTTTTTGAGGGACAATATAATAGAGAAGGGGCTCCCTTCTGCAGAGCAAATCTAGTTGGAAAGGAACTTGATAAACTCATGGAGTCCTTCAGCTCAGTGGGAAGAGGGGATTTCTACTATTTCTAGTGGAGTGAAGGAGAGTAACCTTTCTGACCTATTCATTAACCTATTATCCAACCTACAAGAGTCCACTGGTGGTATCATGGACTAGAATGGGGGTGTATTGATGTAGAAAGACAAAATTGAAACATAGCTTGCGATTGGGTGGAATTGCATTCACCCTCAATTAGTTGGCTAGTTGAAGACATCATTGAATAGATAAGTTTTTTTTTTTTTTTTTTCTGATATTCCTATTGAATGTTTATCAATGGTTGTAAGTTGTATTATGTTCATGTTAATAGTATGAATATAGTGAATGAATGTAAATTATGAGTTAAAATGGAGTATCCTAATATCTTCTTGAAAGATTAATGAGTTAATTGTGAAATCATGCATGGGAAGCCAGTGTAGGACATTAAATCTTGTTTTTCCCCTCTCCCTTGAATGGAAAGTTAGAAGGATATAAAAAAAAAAATTTTGAGTCTTGGTAGAAAGTTTCTGGGGAAGTGGTTTGAAATCTTGAGGGAGTAGAGTCAAACCCCTATAGGAGGGTGCAAGGAAATATTACAGATCTAGTAGATCCAGGAATACCCTTAGATCCATTGAAATCCCCATGTAACCCAAAATATGTATTTATTATTGATTTTATACAGAGATCAAATCTCGACCATTCATCGAAGATATGGGGTCTTAGAGAGGGTCTATCAGGAAGTGAAGACTTCAAGAGAACCAAAATATGAGACCATAGTGAACCTCCAATGGGTAATTTCCACATTAATGTGAGTCATCGATCTATCAAAAGGATGGGTCATTGACATAATTACTGTAGATCCTTCAAATTATTACCTGACAAGTAAGTTGGAAGAGATAAGTTTAGGAAGGTCTAGGAAGAGGAACAAACATAGTTTACGATGAGGAAAACTTGATGTTGAAATTATGAGAATGGAGAGAGTCGTAGATTTGTCAAAGTTGAGGATGATGGATCTGGGATGTTGGATCCAATAACAAACCACCCTGAAAGTTGAACCCTGTTGAAGTGGTGGTGCTGGTTAAATTCTAGGAGGATGTGAGATCTGATAGAATGTTAACCATTGGATGTGAGGTTCTAATGACCATCACATTCATTGAAGTGTTTCGCATTTGAGAAGGGCCATTCAAGAACTCTCGTGATCGCATAGAGTGTGAATATTCTAATTTAAGAGTATAAAATGGGAAAATACCATTGATATTTGGGTGAGGAATACTGATAATATCACAACCATAGGATTTTCTATGGACCCCATCGACCAAGTGTTAGCAAGAGAACAAGTGAGGCTTTATTCGTCACTCAATTTTAAGGTGTTGAGTGAATCTAGACTGTCTATTTCCCAACCTGAAGATCATTGGATCTATCGGGAAGGGAGTTTTTATAAGAGTTTGATCGAGAATAGAATGGTGTCTTATATTATTTATTTCTCGATGGGAAGAGAACCTGACTCACCGCCAACTGTTGATCTAGTCGAGTTGAGTGATTCATAGTTGTCTGATCGAGGAAGTTTATTCCCTGGTATGTGTAATTGTAGGTTCACTGATGCAGGAGCATAGGCTCATGAAAATGAAGTCACCCATGACTTCATCAAAGTTGAGTGAATCAAAGGAGACCTAGGGTCTCACACTTGTGTAATTTGTTATTTTGGATAATAGGCAAGGATTCTAGATCCTTTCCACTTGTGTGGAAAATTTGAATCATGGACAAGGATTCTAGATCCTTTCCACTTGTAAAGATAAGATGGTTTGTTAATGGTTAGTGAGTCACCGATGACTCGTAGGGGTCAGTTGAGTTTATGAAGGACTCCTATATTCCTTAATCATAGGATCTGAAAACAAAAATCCATTGTAATTAAATACAAGTTTGGTCGATGGCTGAGATAGCTGAACCTAGTTTAATCCAGTTATCCTAGATGAAGGTTAGCTCATAGAAGCCTAGATTACTTGAAGTTAGATCTAGGAAGAAGCTTGAATGCATGAAAAGGAGAATCTCGGAATCTAATTCCATGAGCATGTGTAGAGATACATCTCTGGTTTGTAAAGATATATGGGAGAATTCAAGTTGTAAAGAAGGTTTTATTACTCTCTTGAATTCAATTTCAGTATTGCAATAATTTATATGCGTGAATTGTTTACAAATTGTATCCAACCATGGTTTGAATGAAATCCGAATACATAGGATGATCAATCCATTATCTTTCTAATTGATATGGTATAGGTTTCTGTTATCATTGATTTAATGAATGTGATCCATCAATCTTAGTAGAAAAGCATTGAGGGTGAGAGATATTACAGATAACTGTAAGTTATAAAGAACAACACAGTGGAGAAAACCCAGTCCATATGGGTATTCTGTAAACATCGTGGTTGAGAAGAGTTGAATCAATGATAACAGAAACCTATACCGTATCAATTAGAAAGATAATGGAGAGCAAAGGAGAATGTACACCCTAGAAATCAACAGTATAGATTTGAGTGGAGCTTGACCAAAGGGAGAATGAATCGGGCTTGAGATTCATTTGAGAATCAATGACAAGATCATATAAAGGTAGATTAAAATGAGAAATAGATTATCCGTGATCTTAGCTTTATGTAAGGGAGAATGCAGAATGAGACACCTTTGACATTTCCGTTGGAGGATACATGTCGAATCGTGTATGGGAGCGGAAAATGCGAAGAAGGCACAATCCGTATGGTAAGTGATTTTTCATTGGGACCTTTGGTCACATCAAAAGGTCATATGGCGCTAAATAGTAAATAGAAAGTCATTTCCATTGGGAGATGAATAAAACGAAAAGTGTTTAATCCACCAAACAAAGAGGAGATCTGCCACATAAAACTAAAATGCCAAGCATAGTGACAGATAACTAACTTTAGCTCTGTCAAAGAATGATGAAATACCATATTCAAGGTAGATTCCAATACAATAAATTGTGGAATCGAGGATCTGCCTCGACATAGCAAGGGTTCTGCATCAAGTGGTATCGGAGTGATTCTCTCCTAGGGAGGTATCTTTATTCCCTTCAGGAAGGAATTTACTTTATATATTCATGAAAGTATGGGTGTTGTCATAACTAATGCTTGTTTTGGTTAGCACAAAGAATTGACGACTGTAATATACAGAGAAGCAGGAAAAGAAAGATCCTAGAAGCAGAATATGGTCAAAGATAAGAAAAGAGCAGAATACAATAGAAGACGATCCATTTGGTATATGGATGAACATGGTCAAATATCTTGAATGCATAAAGAGATGATATGCTGAATATAATTGCAGGTACAGAAGCAAGAAGACTGATTAAAGTGGCAGAGTATGGAGGAAGAGTCTGAGTAATGGTTATCCCCCGGTGATGAGGAAGCTTATAGAAAATTCAGATTTGAAATTTGATTGAGGTAAATTGAAATGCTATTTTGTTTCACCCTATAATAATGATAAAGTTGTGGAAGAAATGACCCATCAGAGAAGAAACTCCATTGTGAGATAAGGAGTATGACTGCTCGCGTATGAACATTGAAGGTCGTGAGTATAGAGGTAGTGAAGAGGAGTTATGGTGATTTTATAGCTCGGTGAAAGTGAGACAGTCAAGACTCTGTAAGAAAAAGAGTTATAGACTGGAATTCCAATTCCGTAGCTTTACTGGGAAGAATTGCAAAGATAGACTAGGGAGCTCAAGTAATAAGGTTTAGAAAAGAAGTGCAATCTTGATGATCAAATCTAGTAGATATTGGGTAGGACTGGAAAAGAGGAGTTGCAGAAGATGGAAATCAAAAGGACTTCAAAGTTCTTTTAAGGAATCGACGCATTTGAATCCCATAAAAATGGTCTTTATTTCGCTTTGGAACTAAATTGTAAAAAGAGATTGTTGGATGACAAAGAAGCAAAGCAAAGAAATGGCAAATGAACTACAAGCATCCAAAGAAGGTTGCTAAAGAGAGGAAAAGTCAAATGTTCCTGCTGAGAAGAGAGATTTTGTAGAAGCTAGAGAAGGTAAGAAAGCTATGAATGTTCCAGGAAAGGGAATCCACAAGAATACCAAAGGAAGACTAAGCATGGAAGGGCTTAGTATGGTATCAAGGACAAGTTGATAGAGTCAACTTGTAGAGATGGTTTAGTTGCAGATCACAATGAGCATGGAGAAGCTCATGGAAGAAGGAAAACTATGGTTACTAAGAATCATAGTAAAAGTTCAGAGAAATGCCATGAAAAAATTGAGTCAAGACAGACTTAACAAGAGATTAGCTTAAATAGAGGTATAGCTAGATATTTGAAGAACTGCTACCGAGGAATGGAGAAGACCAAAGGTATGGGTGGATTCTGCCAAAGAAAGTAAAAATGGCATACATTGCAGGTGAAGTTAAAGAACAAGGATAATACTAAGATGAGAGGAGCACTCAGAACAATTGTGTATGAGGATAAGGGTTGCATAGGTGAGCCTGAACAAGGACAAATCTTTGGAGAAGATGAAGGTGAAAGAGAAGGAATTGATGAGATCCAAGAATCTCATATTTTAAATCTGACAAATTGTTTATGAATGTAGAATTTGAAGGTGTTAAGAATAAAGAACAGTTATCAAAAACTGTCATGAAGATTGAAGGAGATAGAAACATCTTTTCCAAACCTACAAAGGAAGAAAATGGGATTTAATCCGGCCAATTAGGAAAAGTGAGACAGCATTATCTACAGCAGATAATAAGAATGAGGAATTAAATGCAATGACAGAAGTGCAGATGCAGAATTCTGTTGAACGAAAGAATAGTAGGAAGAGACATTCAGATTTTCAACCTGACATATGTTTACTGATTATGACAAAGAGAAATTGTCTTATGAAGATAATTCTGTAAAAGGATGTCATATTTCTAATGATTGGTATGCGGGTTTTGAAGTGACTAAAGATGAAAAAATTTCTGAAGATGTCACATAGATGGAAGAAGATTCTAAGCCTAGGTATGATGAGGAATACTTGTCAGAGAAGACAGTCTTGAACTGTTACAGCATAAGAGTTACATCAATGTATTGTTTGATGGTGGACAAGTTCAACATGTGAATCAAGCTGAGCATAGAAAGTATGATATGAGAGAAAGTACATAAGGAAATATTGGTGAAGATGTTGTTGTGCTTGAAGAAGTTGAGAGAGAAATTTTATTGTTGGAGAACTTGTTGAAGAAATCCGAGTCAAATTGGAAATTGGGACTTCAAGTAGAAGAGTTATATTTTAATAACCTTGATGAAGAGATGAAGCACTTTGAGGAGCATATAGGAAATGATGAAGGTATAAAGGACTCACTTGGAGTGTTGCCAAGTAGCAAACATGAGAATGATATGGCGAAAAAGATATATTTCAAGGTACACATGAAGTAAAGGTGACAGCAATACCTACAGCAATGTGTGGAGCAACATTTATATAGGAAGATGATAACAGAGGATAGTTATTGAATATTGTCCAGAAATTTGAAGATGATGACGAAAGTAACAAATGCGAATTTGTTATACAGCAGAAAGGAAAGTTTTGGAAGTTCTTTATAATTCTAGACAGATGAAAGTTGAAATGGAAAAGAGCATCCAGGAAAGAGTATTTCAACAAAGAAGCAGACTGGATGAAGAGATCGATAAGCTATGGCATCTCACGCAGAGGTGTAGGAGGAATTATGACAATGAGGTTCAAGGCCATTTGGATGACTCGGAGAGATTGTGAAGTTCACTACATAAATAGTGGGCGAACAATTACAAAATAAAGTTTTGGGATCCGTGAGGATTGAAGATCACGGTTACATGACCAGAGGTCATGGTTTAAAAAAAAAGGAAAAGCAAGGATGGTGATGTTAGAAGAAGAAAGAAGATATCAACAAGAATTCATGCAAGGAATTCATTAAAATGTCAGAGTTATCTTATGACACATTGACTTGTGTTTGTTTCTATGAAAGAAATTAATCTGTTTTGAATGCGGATTAAGAGGAGGATGAATATGTATGGCTGTTACATACGACACGCTACCGATACAAAGATCGGAGGAGCCAAGAAACTTGTTGATAGAATGTTAGAAGATAGCTTAAGGGATTGTTCGAATGAGCACATTGCTCAAATTCATATTTAAGTATAAGGCCGAAAAAGTAGCAGAAGGGAGCCCATGGGTAGGAGCCCATGAATTTTTTAAGATGGGAAGTCTGATGCAGGAGCATAGGTTCATGAAAATGAAGTCACCCATCACTTCATCAAAGTTGAGTGAATCAAAGGAGACCTTGGGTCTCACACTTGTGTAAATTTTTATTTTGGATAATGGACAAGGTTTCTAGATCCTTTCCACTTGTAAGAGATGAGTTAGGGTTTGTTAATTTTTAGTGAGTCACTGATGACTCGTGGGGGTCAGTTGAGTTTATGAAGAACTATGTTCCTTAATCATAGGATTTAGAAACAAAAATCCATTGTAATTAAATACAAGTTTGGTCGATGGTTGAGATAGCTGAAACTAGTTTAATCCAGTTTATCCTAGATGAAGGTTAGCTCATAGAATCTTAGATTAGATTGAAGTTATCTCGAGGAAGAATCTTGAATGTAGATGAAAAGGAGAAGCTCAAAATATAATTTCTGGAGCATGCACAGAGACACATCTCTATTTTGTAAAGATCTATGGAGAATTCAAGTTGTAAAGAAGGTTTTATTACTCAGTTGAATTCAATTTCAGTATTGCAATAATTTATATGCGTGAATTGTTTACAAATTATATCCAGCCATGGTTTGAATGAAATTTGAATACATAGGATGATCAATCCATTACCTTCTAATCGATATATATAGCCTCTCGCTATCATTGATTTAATGAATGCGATCCATCAATCTTAGTAGAAAAGCATTGAGGGTGAGAGATATTGGAGATAACTGTAAGTTATAAAGAACGTCACGGTGGAGAAAACCCAGTCCATATGGGTATTCTGTAAACATCGTGGTTGAGCATAATCGAATCAATGATTGGAACAGAGCGGGATCGATGAGGAGAGCAAAGGAGAATGTACACCCCAGAAATCAATGGTATAGATTTGAGTGGAGCTTGGCCAAAGGGAGAATGAACAGTTGAGATTCATTGAGAATCGAATGGACAAGATCATAGCGGGGATTAAAGGCTGAGAAATAGATGATCCAGATCTTAGCAGAGAAGGGAGAATGCAGAGTTCGAGGCACCTTGGCGATTTCCATTGGAGGATACGCGTCGAATCGTGTATGGGAGCTGAAAATTCAAAGAAGGCACAATCTGTATGGTAAGTGATTTTCCGTTGGGACCTTTTGGTCACATCAAAAGGTCATATGGTGCTAAATAGGAAATAGAAAGTCATTTCCATTGGGAGCTGAATAAAACGAAAAGTGTTTAATCCGCCAAACAAAGAGGAGATCTGCCACATAAAACTAAAATGCCAAACATAGTGACAGATAACTAACTTTAGCTCTGTCAAAGAATGATGAAAGACCATATTCAAGGTAGATTCCAGTACAGTAAATTGTGGAATCGAGGATCTGCTTCGACATAGCAAGTGGTGCTTGCATCATTCACCAAATGAATTGATGAGAAGGAAAGGGTGGTGATTCTATGGAATTTTCATAGCCACATCACACACACATATCTCTGCATTGCAGTATAGAATATGAAGAGGATGTCCACATGTGTGCCACATGGGACAAAGGTCGAATAAGTGTGTAAATATGAGACCATAATCTTAGTGAAAGAGGAGTTTTGACATCCCACCTTCCTGAGTAGGATTAATGGGGTTGGTTCTATCACAACATAATGAAATTAAAGAACAAATACCCAAAGAGTGATGCACTCACCTGGAGGAGTGAGGTCATGAGCAAGTTAAAAAGTAAATCCCCAATGATTGGTGAGCCCAACGGCAAGTTAAATGCTTAGAAATACGTTAAAAACTCATTACGATTAGTGGGAAGAATATATCCATGAGAGGTGAAACCAACAATAAGGGAAATGAACCAATGCCACTTAATTAGAGTGCCCAAAAACAATGAAATTCACCCCAACAAAAAAAAAATTCCTAGGTAAGGTAGCATTTGTCCCAGGTGAGTGAGTATGAGAAGGGAGGTAAATTGAAATACCTAACTTAGAAACTTATTCATAACAACTATTTAATGAAAACCCTCGATCTTTGTGAGGAAATGGATGAATGGTCTACGTCCTCTAATCTTTCAAGTATGAAAACATTTGAAGGAAATGAATTAATTCATAGTCTATTCTCAACCAGCATGTTATACCACCATTATCGATATATTCTCACACATAGTGCTAAATATTAGAAGAAATAATTAATTCCTCATCTATGTAAGGAAATACAAATATGCAATTAGATTTATGTAGCGAGATCAATTAAATCTCAATGAAGAAATACCCACAACACATAGAGGAAAAATACATTACACATGATCATTTTTTTCTTGGAACCAAATTGGGAAAACCAGTCGAATGGTGCTCAGTATTCTTCTTTCTATATGTTTTCAAGTTGTTAAAATGTTCTCCTCCTCCTTGGCCAATATCTCTTTGGAAATGAGAAAGAGTGGAGAAATAGGGAGAGATAGGGGGTAAGGGAAGGCCAATAGCCATGGTTCTTCACTTCATGTTTCTTAGCCTTCTCCCCTATTTGTTTCCTTGTCATTTTTAATTATTTTTATTTAATTTTTCAGTTACATTCTTATTTGGCTTATTCCATGTTAACTTGCAATGTTTTATGTGGATTTCATAATGTTGATTGATTATCAATTTTTTTTTCATGTACTGAGTCTTATCCACTCTTTAGTTCAGATCCATTTTGGATCAAAATAACATGGAATTTTCTACAAATACCATATTTGTGCTACCATGGGTTCTATTTCTTACGACAACCATTCATTTTCAATTGGCATTGACATTAGTCCAATATCCTTTGATGCACCA
Organism: Picea sitchensis; assembly: GCA_010110895.2. Taxonomy (NCBI): domain Eukaryota; kingdom Viridiplantae; phylum Streptophyta; class Pinopsida; order Pinales; family Pinaceae; genus Picea; species Picea sitchensis. The sequence continues at coordinate 60,326 of SNQJ01S0052618.1, read as the reverse complement.
ATGCATGTTCCTTGGATTGATCCTCATTTCATGTACATGGTTTCAATCTCTATTGGTTTCACCTACAATTATCGTCCATTTCTCACATATGAAGTCAATACCAGTTGTAAAATTAACGCTTCCATCCCTTTACCTACTATGACAATATTACTTGATTTGTCTTCCATAGTGCTCATGTATTCAAATCTGATGAGGATATTGTAGAAATTTTAATACAAAATATGTTTTTCTTGGATTCTCCTGATCTAACAATTATATGCCACTGTTAAATACATAATCTCTTCTACAAAATTCTTGCGAAATTTAAAACACGGTCGCCAATTGCAATATCAAGAAGAAAGATCAATCACACATAACACAGATGTTTTTACCGGGAAATCATAAAGCTAAAAACCCCACTATCATATATTATGTATATATAATGGATCATGAAACAATCTCATACAAAAATCTAATCCAAGAGCTCTCAGTACAATATACAATTGTCTCACACTGTCATACAAAAATTGGCAAATTCATGTGCGAATTTACTGCCTCCAGACAACCTGCCTCCTCTGCACAATCCATGCTAATGGAAATCCATGCAATGAATGAATCCCTCCTACCTAGGCTGCGCATTCCTCATGGGCACATCCAATGTCTATGTGGTTGCATGAGTGAACTCACTAAATTCACAACTGATAGTCAAACTGTCCCTTTCACCTTCATCTCAACTGGGTCTCCACTGGATCTGACATGCATGTAGTTAATAGTGGTAAATCTTCAGTTGCATGTAAGACCACTGATTTTGAATTAATTAATAATTAATTCATTGATCTCTCACTAGTGTAAGTTCAGTTACAACTAGTACAACTAAACTTAACTCACTTAACTGCGTTAAACTACTTTAAAACTCACATAACTACACATATAACTCTATTACAACTTCAAATCACTCAGTTACAAATAATTCAACTTGCATGTCCCACCAATCAACCTTTGAACTCAAATTTCCTATAGCTAACTGATTTTCCACTTAAGTTAACTATTTCCACATGCTCATTGAGAATAGATTAATATTTATTGTCCAACTATTATTAAGGGATAATAATAGTAGACATACATCTATAAATAGAATTCGCTCACCATCTATAAATAGACATCATCTATAAATAGAATTTGCTCATCATCTAAAAATAGACTTCCACCTAAAAATATCCTGAGGCACCATCCTAGTGTAGTTGCATAATTTTCACTAGGACATTCTTGTTGAATCTCAACACTCCCTCTCAACAAGAAAGGGATTATCCTTCACCCTAATCCTATCTCTATGGTATTCAATTTTTCTCCTAGTGAGCACCTTCGTCAAAATGTCTGCATCCTGATCTTCCATAGGAATGTACTGAAGAAACATGATATACCGTTGCACACAATATATGATATGATGATAATGGATATCTGTATGCTTAGATCTATCATGAAACACAAGATTAATCGAGAGTTTAATGAAACTCTGATTATCACAATGAATCACTGTCAAATATAAATGAGAACCAAACAAACCAACCAAGATATTTCTCATCCAGATAGCATCACATGCATCTTGAATTGCTGCCATGTATTTCGCTTCCACTAAAATGAGTGCCACAGATATCTGCTTCCTGCTATACCAAGAAACAACTGTAGATCCAATACTAAATATCCCCCCTGATGTGCTCTTTCTGTTAGTTGGGTTTCCCGCCCAATATGCATCTGTGAAGCCATGAAAATTTACCTCATCCATTTATCTATACCATAAGACATACTCAGATGTGCCCCTCAGGTATCTCATGACATGCTTACCCGCCTTCCAAAAGAGCTTGGTAGGCTTAACCATCACTCAACGCAGTTGGTTAACCACATAGAAAATATCCAGTCTGGTGTTCACTAGATACATTAGAGAACCCACTAGATATCAATAGACAATAGCATCCACTACCTCTCCATAAGTAGCATCCTCTTTCCTCCAGTTTCCTGGAAGAGGAGTATCCATGGGTTTGTATCCCTCCATGTGAAACTTACCCAGTATCTCATTTTCATACTTTCCTTGAGACACAAAAATTTCACCATCTCGTTTCCATATTTCCAATCTAAGGAAATAATGAAGGAGGCCCATATCCTTCATCTCAAATTCCTTTGCAAGGTCCTTCTTGCATGAGTGTATCAACTACTCATCACCAGTCAATATTAAATCATCAACATAAAGAAAAATGATTAAAATATTACCCTCCACCATTTCATCAACCCAAGTGAGATCCTGCATTTCTTCCTGAAAGGAAGATGGTTAAGTCACATTACATTTTCTCATGAGAGACATGTATCCAGTAAATCGATCAGGAGACTGTCTTTGTCTACACTGTGAAGTAGGGGCTCCTGCATTCTATGCAACATCTATTGTCAATCTATCAGCTTTCGTGGTGCGCTTTCTTTCATTTCTGATGAATGGATCTGCATGAGTGGCTTCCTACACTCCCTAACCTCCTCATGTGGTTGATCCACATCTTGAGACTCATCTTTGGGAACCAACAGTTCCTCCTCTGCATGCAAGTCTATCTTCCTCTCAAGCGACAACCGCATGGATTTCCCCTCATCGAATTTTATATCCCATCACATAACAATCATCTTACTGTTAGGAAAATACACACGATAATTATGTGGTGTTTTTGTGTACCCCACAAATATCCCAACTTCAGCAGTCAACTCTAGCTTCTTCCTGGCGTTCTTGGGCACATACACATAAACAGATGAGCCAAAAATATTAAAGCGAGAAACATCTGGTTTCTTACCAGTGAAATCTTCTTTAGGTTTACTCATGCCAAGTACTCTATGAGGACAACGATTTTGAAAATAAACCGCAATGTTGCAAGCTTCCATCCACAAATTCATTGGTAGGCCCTAATCATGCAACATCGCTCGTGCTGCACCCATGATCATTCTGTTCTTCCTCTCCATGATCCCATTTTGTTGTGGGTTATGAGGCGCTATGAGTTCTATTCGAATTCCTTCTTTGCTACAGAAGTCTTTGAATTTGTTAGAGACATATTCTCCACCATTATCGCTCCTCAGAGCCCTCACTTGATTCCTCGACTCTTTCTCCACCAATGCTTTAAACTAACAGAACTTTGAGAATGTTTGATCCTTATTCTACATGAAGAAGATCCAACATTTAAGAGAAAATTCATCAACAAAAATTACATAATACTTATGTTTTTCTGTTGAAGCAACCGATAATGGTCCACACACATATGTGTGAATTCTCTCCAGGATCACCGAAGCATGGTTATCCTTTTCATGAAAGGTGGACTTTACATACTTCCCCATGGTGAAACCCTTGAACTGATCTAACTGAGCAAGTGTTCCCACTAGAAGTCCACTAGATATTTGTTGCATGATTTTCAAGGCTCCATGATGAAGATGATCCAATCGCCTGTGCCATAATTCACCCTCATCCTAGCTCACCACATTTTCTGCCTTTCCCATCATGGAAACACAACCATATACCTCCATCTTGTAGAGATTCTTAACTTGAATCCCTATCTTCTTGACTTGACCCATTGTTTTATGTCACAGGAAACATTTTCCATCGCTAAAAACAACGTCATAGCCTCTGTCCTCCAATGTTGTGACTGAGACCAAGTTTTTATTTAGACCTACAACATGCATAACATCTTTCAATTGAAATGGTTTAGCTGAATCTCTTTGAAAGGTAATGGTACCAATTCTATTCACACTGTATCGTCCATCGTCACCCATCTCTATATTCATTTTGACATCTTTCTCCTCCAATTCACTGAAAATATCCTTATCTCCCGTCATGTGGAAGGAAGCACTACTATCCAAATACCACACCGATCCCAATGCATTTGACACCATGCATGCGATCAAGGAGAATTCAAGTTCAAATTACGAGGCAAGGGCATGCCTTCTTTTTATTCTTCTTCTACAGATAGTTAGTAGCGAGATGCCCATGTTCGTGATAGTAAAAACACTTAACTTTGGAAAAATCCAGCTTCTTACCTTTAGACTCGGATTTTGAATGGAATTTCTTCCCCTTCCCTTTCCTTTCCTTGGTAGCCAAAGAACAATCCTCTTCATCATCATGTTTTTATGAAGAGCCATCTCTGGTGTTCTGCCTGAACTCCTCCTGCGCTAGATCCAACTGATTCAGATTATTTTCGGCACGAAATGAGATCAAAGATATAATGAAGAAATGCATAGAGATATCGCAAATATTCAATAATATAACAGAAATGTATCAGAGATGCAACCATAAACACATATATACAATAATACATGATTTCTATTAATGAAATAAATGTACAGAGACTGTAAAAATACAGAGTCAAAGACTCACTAGAATGGTGACAGCTTATCTATGAGAAGAGATGTGATGGATACTCACATTCACAAGAAGATGATTACAATGAGGCTCTAAAGGAATTTTTATAATAAGTAGGAATTCCAAAAACCCTATACATCCAAAAACCTGACCCTGGGAGATGAAGCGCCAAAAGGCATGTGGGCCACGTTTGGGTAAGTGAGTACATCAACATCCCGGGGTCGTAACTTTTGCATACGATCTTCGTTTTAGGCATGTGATAGCTCGTTGGAAATGTATCATCGAGGAGATTAATTTTGGGGGCTCAATCATGCCTTCAACTATCATTGAGAACCTATATATCTAAAAACCTTCATTTGGGCCCTCAAAATGGCCCCGGAAGTTAAAACCTGCTAAAGATAGTAAATTGCCAAAATTGCCAGAAAGCCATTTTGAGCCATTTGGAAAAGGTGGGTGGCCACTGATATCCACCTGGATCACCAACCATAGTCATTCCCAATATGAAAATATTTCCCTTCCATTGACAGAGTCTTGATAACTGTGCCAATTCTTGGGAAGTCCTAAAAGAGCCAAGCTCACCAAATCATCATCAACGACTGTTATTCCCACACACCCTAGCTCATCCCAAAATTGGACAAACTTCATGAGATGTTTTGGAATGGTGTCTCCCTTCTCCATCTTGATCTTCCCGAGTTTATCTTTGAGTGCCAATTTCCTATGGTCATTGTTGTTTTGGAATGGATCTATCAAATCCTCCACATTGCATATGGTGTGGCTTTCCCATGGAGGTTTGAGACAATGTAGTATCTTACTCCCTCCAACAAGATCCTCCTCGCCTTTTCCACTTTATTTTTCCATGCATCAATATTTGCAGGGTCTGCAACATCTGGCTTAGGAACATCCTTGTCAATGAATTCCTTCAAGCCATTGTCTTCGAGTACTACCTGCATCCTATCCTTCCAAGAAATGTAGTTTGAGTTGCCTTCAAGTGTATACTCTACCCTCAAGCCATTGAAATCCATTTCGATCTTGAATTAGTGATGCAGGAGCAACGTAAGCATCCAGCTAAGCAAGCAACGTAAAAGCAGGAGACAACTGGACGTGCAGATGAAAAAAGGACACGTTTTTATGAAAACGTTTTTAATTTTGAAATCTGAAGCATTAATGTAATATCTAGGAGAAGCGTACTTACATTTATGTCTTGGAGATATGAACAAATCTGGAGAAATTACTCTTATCTGCTGTATGTAATAGGCATTTAAGTTTGTTAATGTAAAGTAGGTAGATTTAATTTAATAGATTAGACAGTTTAGAAGCGTAGGAGGGAAAACGGATATAAACACCCTCACCTTTGTATCATTGTAACTTGAGGTATGATCATTCAAAATTCCTAAGCTAGAAAGATATAGCAGAGATCTGTAGAGAAGTACCCATGTACAGGAGCACTTGAGTTAATATATGAAGATTTGACTCATTTTTCATGGTGTTATGATGCTTACTATTTACATTTGTTGAATGGTATGTTTACAGTTGATTTGTTTCTTTGTTATGCATTTGTTTCAATGTTGTGTTATGTGTGATTTCATGTTGAATGTATGAAGTCTGAGAGAGGAGAAGAATGAGTTTCAATTGTTTTGCTTCCTGAGAATTCCTTCAAGGAGTGCATTGAACATCCACAAGGTGTGCATTGATGAGGGTCTGATTTTTATCTCAGAAATCTCAGGAGAGATACCGTTGTTCTCATACCAGCTGAAGTGTAGGTGAAGCACAGAGCCATGCAAGGTGTGTGTAGGCTAGTTGAAGCCTTGGATATTTTAAATCCATAAGGAAGGTTGAAGGACCACTATTGCAAAGAGTGCACAGGGTCGGAGACTCAAATAACCAGAGGTTATTTGAAGATTTGCTGCAAAGAGTGCAAGCAGGGATCCTTTTGGGAATCTTGAGTTTGCAAGTGAAATCTCAAGAGCGATTTAACCTTTGAAGTTCTCAAAAGGAGACAGAGATCGAAATTGTCTCATAGAAGTTAAGTTCTGGAGGGAGAACACTGAGTCGTTTGGATGACAGTCCTTGAGGAGTGCATCTGGTGGTCAGAATTCTCCATGGAGAACTCGCGAAGTCACAAGGACCGTAGGATCTAGAGGAGCTGTAAGGTGGTAAGGAGTTGGATGAATCCACCACCCTGATAGCAAGAATCAATGTGGACCATTGATCGTGGTCAGTTTGAGCCATCATATCATTTCAATAATTTGGGATTCATAAGTTCGGAGTGCAGGCCAAAATCCTTGGTCACTCAAACTCCCGAATCGCGAAAGGGATTATCAGGTGTGGAATTTCAGAATTTCGGTATTTCAGGGTTCAACATTCCGAAAATTATGATCACAAGGAGCTGGGGCCCTTTACATTAAAAATCCCAAAGTCGTGAAACGAGGCATGTCTTGGGAGTGGAATTTCGGCATTTCAGCTTTTCGGGGTTCGAGAAGTAGAGGAGGTAGTGACTTTGGAATCGAGAGTTTCAAACTCGCGATCCGCGAAATTCCGAAGAGGGAAAGGAGGAATTCCTAAAATTTCGAGGGACGATAGTCATTGGGCACCAATCAGGTTTCAGGGTTTCAAGACTCAAGAGGTAGATTTTCATGGTCAACGGAACTCCTGAAATCATGAAGAGAGAAACGCTGAAAAGGTGGGTCCCAAGTCTTAGTCAGAGGGTACGTGCAACGGGAGTAAACGGAGGGGTCAATATTACGGGGAAATCCCAAAAGGCCATTGATCTCACATTCTATGGGACGTTGAGCCCATTTCGACATTCCAAAATTTTAGAGTTTGGGGAATCATAAGGTAAGAGGAACGACTGTTGGTTGTTCTCTCAAAGTCCCAAAAGCCGAAACTAGTGGGTAACAGGTGGCATGTGTTCAACACATTGAAGGAGTCTACCTTCACTAACAATTGACATTTCGACATTTGCCAAGAGCTGTGGAAATACATCGGGACTCTGCAACTCCCAAAAACTGAATTTCTTTGTGGCTTAAACAAAGGGTTTAATTAACCCTTGGCATGGTTTTAGTGAAGATCCTGAGCGGATCTCGGCCCGAGGGCAGGGGGTCTGCGTCAAAGTGGTATTAGAGCCTGATTGTGTTTGTATATTTCAGGCAGAGGGAGATAGAGGAAAAGGAGTAGTCTGATACACACCAAAGTGGTATCAGAGCACAAAACAAATTCTTTTCTTTCTGTAGCAGAGAAAAGAGGAAATTTTTATAACCATGTTGTCGAGAAGAAGAGATAGGCCAATGCCTAATCCAGCAGTGGAAAGAGAAATGCGTGAGTTACGTGCCAGACTTGATTCTATGGAGACAACACAGAGGTGCATAGTTGACGCTGGGGATATCAGCGAGGTTGAAAGTGAAAATGAAGCTAGAAATGAAAGAGAAGAAGTTGCAGTCGAAGATGCTACAGACGAACGCCTATTCAGGGTTGTTGCAAGGATAGTTGCTAGAGAAAAAATGGAGATTCCCATGTATGAGGGAAAATTAGATGTTGAAGAACTTCTAGACTGGATTAGAGCTCTAGACAAATACTTCAACTATGAGGATGTTGAGGAAGATAAGAAAGTCAAACATGTCGTTACTAGACTTAAAGGGCATGCAACATTGTGGTGGGATGAACTGCAGGCTGACAGACGCTGCAAGGGAAAGCAGAAAATCAAAAGCTGGGATAGAATGGTTGAAAAGATGAAAGCCTAGTTTTTACCCATGGATTATCAAATCACTTTGTTTCAGAGGATGCAAAATTTGAGACAGAAGTTGATGTCAGTGAAGGAATACACTAAAGAATTCTACAAGATAAACATCAAAGTAGGTCATCGGGAAAGCGATGATGAAAAAGTTTCCAGGTACATGAATGGTCTGTGATATGACATTTAATATGATATGGGCATGATGACCATTCAAAATGTGGAAGATGCTTATCAGATAGCTTTGAAAGCTGAAGAGAAGCTGAGTCAAAAGTAAGGTCAAAGAGGTCGAGGTAGAAGTCAAGCCAGAGGCAAAACAATTTCCCAAGACAGGATTCAGAGACATAAAGAAGAGGGAAATAAACCTCAAACTAAATCTGAGAGGGGAGTAATCTCAGAAGGAAGGTAGTATGCTAATAGAAATACTTTTCCTCGAACCAGAGGAAGAGGAAGAGGCAGAGGAGGTGAAGTGAAATGCTTCGTCTATGGAAAAATCGGACATAAATCCTATGAGTGTCCAGATAAGGAGAAAGATGGTGGTGAAACTCACATTGTCGAAGCTCAAGGAAGGAATGTTGAGGCAGAAGACGCCGAGGGTGGAAGATCTTTGATGATGAGAAAATTTCTCTTGAAGCTGGAGAAGGAACCAGAGAACTCGGCCCAAAGAAACAGTCTATTTAGGACTGCTTGCAAAACCAAAGATAGGGTATGAAAGGTCATAGTGGACAACAGTAGCAAAAAAAATCTTGTATCTACAGAGATGGTAGAGAATCTGGAGATGGATATTGTTGTACATCCAAGCCCATACAGAGTTTTGTGGCTACAAAAAGGACATCAGGTAAATGTCACTAAACAATGTTTAGTTAAATTTAAAATAGGAGGATATAAAGATGAAATATTATGTGATATCATTCCCATGGATGTTTGTCATCTATTGCTGGATAGACCATGGCAATATGACATAAACGTAGTTCATAATGGGAGGAAGAACACGTACACCCTGGAGAAAAATGGTAGGACTCACATGTTGCTGTTGATTAAGGATAAAGAAGTGAAAACAGAGATGAGCAACACTGTACTTCTCATGAGTGGGAAGGAACTTCTTGATGAGGTTAAGAAGAAGGAAGACACACAATTTATTGTGGTTAGGAAGCCTAGAATTGTTTTGACCAGTACAAGGATAGATGATTTACCAAAAGAAATCCAAGAGTTGCTGGGAGATTTTGCTGATATAGTAGTGGATGAACTACCTTGTTCATTACCACCTATTAGGAGTATAAGTCATCACATCGATCTTATACCTGGAGCTAGTTTGCTGAACAAAGAAACATATCGATTGATGCCATAGGAAAATGAAGAAGTTAAGAGGTAGGTCTAGAACTTAATGAACAAAGGATTGATTTTTGAAAGCTTGAGTCAATGCACTGTTCCGACAGTGCTCAACCCAAAGAAAGATGGAGGCTGGAGAATGTGTACAAACTCATGGGTGATTAATAAGATTACCATCAGATACAGATTTCCATTACCAAGGATGGACAACTTGATGGATTGCTTGAGTGGAGAAAAGTTTTTTTCAAAGATTGATTTGAAAAGCGGGTACCATCAGATTTGAATGAGAGAAGATGATGAATGGAAGACAACATTCAAGACAAATGAGGGGTTGTATGACTGGATTTTCATGCCATTTGGCTTAACAAATGCACCCAGTACTTTCATGAGGTTGATGAATGAAGTCTTGAAGGATTTCATTGGGAAATTCATCATTGTATATCTTGATGATATACTAATTTTCAGCAAAACAAAAGAAAAACACTTAAAGAATTTAGTTACAGTAATGAGGAGATTACAACAAGAGAAATTGTTGATCAATGTGGAGAAATCATCATTCATGAGAACATAACTCATTTATTTGGGGTTTGTTATCTCTGCAGATGAATTAAAAATGGATCTGGAAAAGATAAAGGCGGTTAAGAATTGGCCATCGCCGAAGAGCATGTTTGAAGTTTGAAGCTTCCATGGTTTGGCTAGATTCTACAAGAGATTCATCCGAAACTTCAGTGGAATTAGAGCACCAATGATGGATATGGTGAAGAAATGACACAAATATTTTCACTGGACGGAGGAAGCAGAGAAGAGATTCAATCTGCTGAAGAAGAAGATCACTGAGCAACCAATTCTTGTTTTTTTAGATTTTAGCAAGACATTCTAGGTCAGGTGTGACGCGAGTGGATTTTCAATTGGAGCCGTCTTGAGCCAAGATGACAGGTCGATCGCATACTTCAGCAAAAAATGGAATGAAGCGAATATTAAGTACTCCACATATGATAAAGAATTCTATGCAGTCATACAAGCACTGAAGAAATGGAGACACTATTTGGTTCCCAAGGAGTTTGTTTTGTACAACGATAATCACACTTTGCAATTCATGACTCGACAGGAAAAGTTGAACCAAAAACATGCTAAAGGTGTTGAATACATGCAAAATTTTACTTTTGTGATTAAGCATATTTCTGGAACTGCTAACAAAGTTGTTGATGCTTTGAGCAAGAAATGTTTTCTTATGCAGGAATTCAGAGTCAAGTATTTGGGTTTTGATAACCTCAAATAAATGTACAGGGATGATCTAGATTTTAAAGAGGTATATGAGGCATCTGAGAATCCAATTCTCAGGGACAAAAGCCAATGGATTGAATACATGATCTAGGATGGATTATTGTTTAGGGGAAATCAACTATGTATTCTGAAGTGCTCAATGAGGGAGAATTTGCGGAAGGAAAAACGTAGTGGAGGATTGGCCAGACATTTCGGTCATGACAAGATGTTCTCAAAGTTGAATGGCTCATATTTTTGGCTAGGGATGAGGACAGATGTCAAGAAATTTGTGGACAGGTGCAGAATTTTTCAGCACACGAGGGGAAAAAGGTAGAACACAGGGTTATACCAACCATTACCCATACCTGAAAGTTCGTGGGATGTAGTGAGAATGGATTTGTATTGGGACTACCAAGGAAACACAGAGGATATGATTCAATATTTGTGGTAGTCGACGGATTTTCAAAAATGGCACATTTCATACCATGCCAGAAAACCAGTGATGCAACTCATATTGTGAACCTATTTTCCAAGGAGGTCATTATACTTCACGGCTTGCCAAAGAGTATCATTTCTGATCGCGATACCAAGTTCATAGGGAGTTTCTGGAGGACCTTATGGAAGAAGTTGGGGACAATTTTATCTTTTAGCTTAGCATATCATCCTCAGACGGATGGACAGACATAGGTCATGAACAAGAGCTTGGGAGATTTGTTAAGAAGCTTAGTGACTAAACACCATAGTCAATGGGATCACATTCTTCCACAGGCAGAATTTGCTTATAATGATTCACTCAATAGAAGCACAGGGCAGAGTCCATTCCATATTGTATATGGAATGCAGCCAAGGGGATTTTCTGAATTGAAAGATTCGGAACAAAATGAATTCAGAAGTGCTAGTGCAGAGGACTTTGCAGAAGGAATGAATGAGCTTCACAACCGAGTTAAGGAGCGATTGTAGAGTTCAAGTCAAGAATACAAGTGGAGAGCAGATCAACATAGGTGAGAACTTCAATTTGATGTTGGTGATCTGATTCTGGCGCATCTGAGGAAGGAGAGGTTCCCAAGGGGAACATATAATAAGCTAAAGATGAAAAATATTGGACCATGCAAGGTCATAAGGAAATTTGGGGCAAACACATATGATATTGAATTACCCGATGGGGTTGGGATCTCACCTATATTCAATGTTGTGGATTTGTACCCTTATAGAGCTGAATAAGAAGGAGCAAAAGTAGAGAAAGAAGAAATTCAATGGACAAAACAAATGCCTATAGTTGAAAAGCCACAGATGGAAAGAATAATTGACAAGAGGATTAGCCAAAAGACCAAGAGAAAGGATTATTTTGAATACTTGGGCAAATGGAAGGGACATCCAGTTGAATATGCTAGTTGAGAGGATGAAGTAGAAATTCATAGGCATGGATAGACCGTGCAAGAGCTCATGAACAGGAATTCATGAAAATTTTCAAGAGAGGGTGTATGATGCAGGAGCATCGTAAGCAGCCATCCAAGCAAGCAACATAGAAGCAGGAGACAACTGGACGTGTAGATGAAAAAAGGAAACATTTTTATGAAAACATTTTGAATTTTGAAATTTGAAACATTAATATAATAGCTAGGAGAAGCGTACTTACATTTATGTCTTGGAGATATGAACAGATATAGAGAAATTACTCTTATCTTCCAGATGTAATAGGCATTTAAGTCTGTTAATGCAAAGAAGGTAGACTTAATTTAATAGATTAGACAGTTTAGAAGCGTAGGAGGGAAAATGGATATAGACACCCTCACCTTTGTATCATTGTAACTTGGGGGATGATCATTCATAATTCCTAAGCTGGAGAGCTGTAGCAGAGAGCTGTAGAGAAGTAGCCATGTACAGGAGCACTTGAGTTAATATATGAAGCTTTGACTCAATTTTCATGGTGTTATGATGCTTACTGTTTACATTTGTTGAATGGTATGTTTACAATTGATTTGTTTCTCTATTATGCATTTGTTTCAATGTTGTGTTATGTGTGATTTCATGTTGAATGTATGAAGTCTGAGGGAGGAGAAGAATGAGTTTCAATTGTTTCTCTTCCTGAGAATTTCTTCAAGGAGTGCAGTGAACGTTCACAAGGTGTGCGTTGACGAGGGTCTGAGTTTTATCTCAAAAATCTCGGGAGAGATATCGTTGTTCTCATACCTGCTAAAGTGCAGATGAAGCACAGAGCCATGCAAGGTGTGCACAGGCTAGTTGAAGCCTTGGATTTTACAAATCCAAAAGGAAGGTTGAAGGACCACTGTTGCAAAGAGTGCACAGGGTCGGAGACTCAAATAACCAGAGGTTATTTGAAGCTTTTTCGCAAGGAGTGCGAGAAGGGATCCTTTTGGGAATCTTGAGTTTGCAAGTGAAATCTCATGAGGGATTTAACCTTTGAAGTGCTCAAAAGGAGACGGAGATCGAAATCGTCTCATAGAAGTTAAGTTCTAGAGGGAGAACATCGAGTCATTTGGATAGGAGTCCTTGAGGAGTGCATCTGGTGGGTAGAATTCTCCATGGAGAACTCGCGAAGTTGCGAGGACCGTAGGATCCAGAGGAGCTGTAAGGTGGTTAGGAGTTGGATGAATCTACCACCCTGATAGAAAGAATCAACGTGGACCATTGATCGTGGTCAGTTTGAGCCATCAAATCATTTCAGGAATTCAGGATTCATAAGTTCGGAGTGCAGGCCAAAATCCTTGGTCACTCAAATTCCCAGATCGCGAAATGGATTATCAGGTGTGGAATTTCGGAATTTCGGTATTTCAGGGTTCGACATTCCAGAAATTATCATGACAAGGAGTCGGGTCCCTTTGCATTGAAAATCCTGAAGTCGCGAAACGAGGCGTGTCTTGGGAGTGGAATTTTGGCATTTTGGCTTTCCGGGGTTTGGGAAGTAGAGGAGGCAGTGACTTTGGAATCAAGAGTTTCAAAATCCTGGTCCGCGAAATCCCGAAGAGGGAAAGGAGGAATTCCCAAAAAGTCGAGGGATGATAGTCGTTGGGCACCGATCAGGTTTTGGGGTTTCAGGACTCAAGAGGTAGAGTTGCATGGTCAACACAACTCCCAAAATCATGAAGAGAGAAACACTGAAAAGGTGGGTCCCAAGTCTCAGTCAGAGGGTACGTGTGACGGGAGTAAAAGGAGGGGTCAAGATTCAGGGGAAATCCCGAAAGGCCATCGATCTCGCATTCTATGGGACGTTGAGCCCATTTCGACATTCCAGAATTTTGGAGTTTGGGGAATCATAAGGTAAGAGGAATGACTGTTGTTTGTTCTCTCAAAGTCATAAAAGTCGAAACTAGTGGGTAATAGGTGGCATGTGTTCGGCGCATTGAAGGAGTCTACCTTCGCTGACAATTATCATTTTGGCATTTTCCAAGAGCTGTGGAAATACATCGGGACTCTATAACTCCTGAAACCCAAAGTCCTTTGTGGATTAAACAAAGGGTTTAATTAACCTTTTGCGTGGTTTTTGTGAAGATCCTGAGCGGATCTCGGCCCGAGGGAAGGGGGTCTGCGTCAATCAGCTGTAGCACCAAGAAAGTCTTTCTGCAAATTCAAATTCTATCCAATCACAAACTCAGCTTTTGTAATCTTCTACGCTCTGATACCATGTAGAAATTTTAATACAAATTATGTATTGCCTGGATTCTCCTAATCTAACAATTATAAGCCACTGTTGAAATCTCGTCGGTCAAAAAGATCTTTTTAATGGGAAACAAGAGACTGGACTAAAACCACAAAGAATGAAACCTCTCCTATGGAAGTTGGCATATGAAAGAATTAATCCTCAAGGTACATATTTTGTTTATGTATTGTAAATGGAATCACGTTTTGAAATTTTATTTTAATTATTCAATTTATTTTACAGCATTTGATAAATAGTGTTCTGATTTTTTTTATGCTTCATCAATGTCATCATCGTGAAGGT
>SNQJ01S0052618.1:23427-40253 GCA_010110895.2 Picea sitchensis | reverse complement strand
TGCATGATTTTTTGTAATTATAAAGTTAGAGTTGCCCCCTAACTTTCTGTAGAAAACACCAAGTAGTAGTAGAAATGATGTTGTACAAGATGAGGAACATGAAGTGGATAATTAAGATCAAGTTAATGATCCCATGTAAGTAGATGACAATAATAACATATTTCAAGATGATGGGACAAATCAAATGATCCAAGACTTATTCGGTCATCTAGATGAGGATCATGGGGACAATAGTGATGCTATTTATGATGAACCTCTGATTGAAAAGGAAAATAAATGACTTTATAAAGGGTCAAGAGAAATCTTCTCTCCACTACATTACTATTGGTGACCTTAAAGGTTACAAATCATTTGTCGAACAATTTTATGACACAAATCCTAATCTATGTAATATGTTTCATCACATCTACATAAAGGTTGAATTTTCCCCCTTTTTTGAGTGTTAATTAATGTGTAAAATAAAAATGCAATATTTACAATTACTATTCTTTACATTAACTAGTTATTTTTTATGTTTTAGATTGCTAGGTGAATTTATGTTACACTCGTCAAATATTCTACCTCGCACATATTGATATTTACATGCCATTATGAAAGACATTGGAATGGAGTATCAAAGTATAAATGCATGTCCTAATGATCATATTATATATTATGGAAAACATGCGTCTAAAACAAAATTCCTGGTATATGGTATCAGTAGATATCGAACCGATCAAGTAACAAAAATGGTGCCTTGAAAGGTTCTCCGACATATTCCCATAATTCCATGTTTGCAAAGACTGTTCAGGTACCAAATCATAGAAAAGTTTATGGATTACCATGCATGGAAGAGAATTGAATATGGCATTCTTCGAATGCCTACAGATGGCTATGCATTTAAGGAAATTGCTGCAAAATGGATAAAATTTACAGATGGACCTCATAATGTTAGGCCTTCATTGGCAACTAATGATGTTAATCCATTTGGAGAGCTTTGGTATGATTACTCAGTGTGGCCTATTTTTTTTTATCAATAATAACATTCCTCCTTGGATGTCAATAAATAGGGAGCACATAATGTTGACAATGATTGTTCCAGGTATTTGTTTTCATTAATTTTTCGAATGTAAAATTTTCATTTTTCTCTTTTATTTGCATAATATATTTTATTTATTTATTTACATATATATACATACCATGGTAGTAATTTCGTGTAATTTGAAACAAATAGGTAAGTACCAAGTTAAATATATGAATGTGTATATCGAGCCTCTTATCAATGAGCTACTAAAGTTATGGGAAGGAATTATTATGTATGACATCTGTAAACCAACTGGGTCGAAGAAATTTCAATGTTGTGGAATAATTTTATGGACAATTCATGATGCCCCGAGACTAACACCTTTTTTTGGTATGTAATGTTCCATATTGCATGCTTGAATAGTATATAATTAATTGAATATATCATGCATGTTATTTAAATAATCCTTTCGTATATTAATAATTCACATTAATCCATCTATCGCAGGTCTTCAAAAAAAGGGTAAATTTGCATGTCCAGATTGTGGTCATAAGATGAAATCTCGTTGGTCAAAAAATTTAGGAAAGGAGGTGTTTGATCAGTATAGACACTTCCTCTCTAAGAAACATAAGTATCATACTACTGAAAAAGATCTTTTCAATGGGAAACAAGAGACTGGACTAAAACCACAAAGAATGACACCTCGCCTATGGAAGTTGGCATATGAAAGAATTAATCCTCAAGGTACACATTTTGTTTATGTATTGTAAATGGAATCATGTTTTGAAATTTTATTTTAATTATTCAATTTATTTTACCGCATTTGATAAATAGTGTTCTGATTTTTTTTATGCTTCATCAATGTCATCATCGTGAAGGTAGTAATAATGGGCTTCCATGAGGAATGAAATGTTATCCCACTCAATTCATGAGGTTTCCTTACTATGAGGAGCTAAAAATAGTTCATTTGTTTGATACAATGCATATCGGGAAGAATGCAGTAGATACATTATGGAGAATCATAGATGGGAGGAGGGATAAAGAAAAAAATTGTCAAAATTTGTAATGACATTCAATAAGCCAATCATGCAATGAAAAGTGTTATCTAATCAAATAGTGATGGAGACCAAATTAACCTTCCATGGTTATTAACATAGCAGAAAAAAATGGTGTAAAATAGGTCATTCAAAGAATTAAATTTCCCACAGGTTTTTGTTCAAACATAAAGAATATCTTAACAAAGAAAGGTGAATTTGGTGGGGTAAAAACACATGATTGGCATACCTTCATTAAGGTAATTAATAATTTTAGTATTCATATTTATATATTGGTCATATACATTTTTTGAGATTTATTTATTTTTGTCTAGTTTTGAAACAAGTAACGATTAGTTTTTATTATTACAGTATGTTCTACCTCTATCTCTCCCAAACGACTTTGAAAACAATGTCAAACACATTATATATGATCTTGGAAAATACATGAGGTAAGTAGCTGCAATATATATGCAAAACGTTTTTTCAAATTTTTGTTGTACTTAATGATATGTGTTTTACTTGTAATGTAATATATATTATGTTTTGTTGAAACATGTTATTTTCTTGCGTCATGATTTGTAGATGGTTGTCATTGAAAGAAATCCATGAAGATGATATAAAGTATTGGAAGAGAGAAATTCCTCAGCTAATGTGTGCAATACAAAAGTATATACCTCCATTATTTTTCAATGCACAAGAACACTACCTTATACACCAAGTTGAGGAGATTGAAATGTGTGGACCTGTACACACAAGGTCAATGTGGATGGTGGAGAGGCACTTGAAATCATTGAAGTCTTTGGTTAGAAAAAGAGCACGTCCCGGGGGTTCTATGGTGGAGGGATATATGGTATATGAATCCATTGTGTATATTAGCCAGTATATTCCTAAATTAGAAACACAAGCTATACATGTAGGGGATTGTATTTGGGATGTGAACTCCATCAAAAAATTTGAAGGGGAGCAACTGTTGGGGAAAGGTACAATGAAGAAAGTGAGAGGTAATTAAATTGTGGATATTTGTAATAAATATAAGCTTTCATTTTTTTGGGTATATGATCATCCTCATTTAATATTTATTCTTTCATCATTTATTAATATTTAACATGGTTATAACTAATATTTAATATTGGTGATCTGTGATTTTTTGATTGGTCGGTTGTTCAAGATTGGGATGCACAACATTTATACATTGAAAACAATCTTGACTAGATGGAAGTATGGATTGATAGATGTAAAAAACATCATGGAGACATGTTATCATGGAAAGAGTTGTTTGAATTGATTAGAGAAGCTCGTCGTAATGGAAATTTTGATGTTACACATAGGGAAATAAATTTAGCATATTGTTTGAAAGATGGAAAGGCAAGAACATTCACCCATTTTATTCAGTTATTTTATATTATATTAATGTGACCGTAGGTGTTGTTTTTTCATATTATACTTTCCAAGTTATATAAATTTGTTTATTATTAATTGACAATGCATCTTTTACATGTCTGGAATATTGCAGTTGAAACACCACAATGCTATCTGGTGAAATGGGCATAAATTTCACATCAAACAGTTGGATGAAACCAGGAAATTTTTTGATAGTGGGATAACTGCAATATTCCAAGTCACTAATGTTTCCTCTAGGAGTGAAATACATCCTCACAAATCTGAAAATAGATACTATGGGTTTTTGAATGATATACTTGAGTGTGACTTTAATTTCTTCAAATTAGTTTTGTTCGATGTCAAATAGTATAGGTTACAAATGCATGAACATGATGAGGAAATAATTGTTATTCAACATTCCAATGGACTTCTGATGATTAAAACAACAGTTTTTGAAAAATAAAATGACCACTATGTTTTTTCCAAGTCAATGTGAACAAGTCTTTTACTCAAAGGTTCCAAGTAGGAAGGATTTTTCATTTGTTGTTAGATATGATCCAAGAGGAAGGAAAATAAAGTATAATATAGATGAAGAATATGATATTGAAGAAGAAGATGGTGTAGAGCTAGAGAAGGAAG
The DNA here is from genome assembly GCA_010110895.2 of Picea sitchensis. Classification (NCBI taxonomy): domain Eukaryota; kingdom Viridiplantae; phylum Streptophyta; class Pinopsida; order Pinales; family Pinaceae; genus Picea; species Picea sitchensis. The sequence continues at coordinate 36,194 of SNQJ01S0052618.1, read as the reverse complement.
AATATGGGTTGACAGATGAAGACGGAGAAGATGAACCAGGCATAGGAGACAATTCACTAGTTCTTGATGATGATATGGATGAAGATATGCTAAAAAATGACATTGTTGCTGCTGATGATGATATCATCAATCCTTTCAAAAAAAATTCTGAACCGCATGCTGATACATATGTTGAGTTGAATGATCAAGAAGAGGCTACATAAGAAGGATGATACACATGTTGCGTTGGATGAGGTACATAACCATATATTTTAAATTGTATGTATTCTCTTTAAATAATTTTTTATGTGGGTTAATTACATGTTTTAAAGTTTTATTTCATTTTTTGATATCCTATGCTACATGTTGTTGATTTTTGTTGTAATCAATATTAATAATTGAATACTTATGGGAGGGTTGTTTGAGAAAAGTTCCAATTGTTTTACAATTGATCAACAAATATTTACAAACCAAATTAACCTATAAACCAAACTAAACTAAATTAACCTATAAACTAACCTAAATCAATAAAAGTAATAATTAGATTGGTGATACAAACACTAGCAATGATCAAACGAGGCACGTTGGAATAGAGATAAATCTTGAAACAAAATGAGATGGTAATTATGAATTCATGCACATGCACATGAATTGTTATAAAACACCAGAATTCATTAATGGAGATATTTTCGTAATGGAGTTTAGGTCATGAAAAGGGTTCATAGAAGAAATGGTTGTGTGAGAACTGAAAAGGAAAAGGTGACCAAAGAGAAGACCAATTATATGTAGGAACATGACCAATTTTGATGACTATAATAAGTGTTGATTCTATTCGACCCCACAAAGTGACCAGTTAATGGGGCCAATGTTGAAATTTTCTCAAACTTTTCTTGTAGTCATTGAAATTTGACATGGTTGCATTAGATGCATTCCTTGACGGTATGGGAGGGTTTCAATAATGAAATATTAATCATATTATACCCACATAAGAGAATGGTCTGTAAATGGGTAGCCAATAAGTGGAATATGGTCAATAGATTAGATGAGAGAAAAAATCAAAGATAATATCAAATAACTCAGGAATCTTGTGCAATTTTTCAAGTACTTGTCTATTGAGTATTAGTTTGTTTTGACAAACTTTTGAAATAGTCCATAAATATTTATCAAGGTTAGGTCATGAAAAGGGGTCAAAGAAGACATGATCATGTGAGAACTAAAAAGGAAAAGGTCACCAAAGAGAAGACCAATTATATATAGGAACATGACCAATGTTGATTACAAGAGTAAGTGTTGATTCTCGTCGACCCCGCAAAGTGACCAGTTAATGGGGCCAACGTTGAAATTTTCTCAAGCGTTTCATGTAGTCATTGAAATTTTACATGGTTGCACTAGATGCATGCCTTGGGAGTATGGGAGGGTTTCAAGACTCAAAGATTACCCATATTATACCCACGTAAGAAAATGGTTTACAACTGGGTGGACAATAAGTGGAATATGGTCAATAGCTTAGATGAGAGAAAAAATCAAAGATAAGATCAAATAAATCAAGAAGCTTGTGCAATTTTTCGAGTAATTTATATCTAGTATTAATGTGTTTTTACAAACTTGTGATATAGTACATAAATATTTATCGAGGTTAGGTCATGAAAAGGGGTCAAAGAAGACATGGCCATGTGAGAATTGAGAAGGAAAAGGTGACCAATGAGAAGAACAATTAGATATCAGCACATGAACAATGTTGATTACTAAAATAAGTGTTGATTCTCGGCGACCCCACAAAGTGACGAGTTAATGGGGCCAACATTGAAATTTTCTCAAACTTTTCATGTAGTCATTGAAATTTGACATGGTTGCACTAGATGCATGCCTTGACGGTATGGGAGGGTTTCAAGACTCAACGATTACTCATATTATACCCACATAAGTGAATGGTATGTAACTGGGTGGATAATAAGTGAAATATGGTCAATAACTTAGATGAGAGCAAAAATCAAAGATAAGATCAAATAAATGAAGAATATTTTTCATTTTTTCGAGTACTTGTGTATCTAGTATTATTGTGTTTTGACAAACTTGTGATATAGTCCATAAATATTTATCAAGGTTAGGTCATGAAAATGGGTGAAAGAAGAAATGTCCATGTGAGAACTGAAAAGGAAAAGGTGACCAAAGAGAATACCAATTAGATATAGGTACATGACTAGTGTTGATTACGAGAATAAGTCTCGATTCTTGTTGATCCCACAAAGTGCCAATGTTAATGGGACCAATGTTGAAATTGTCAAACTTTTCCTGTAGTCATTGAAATTGGACATAATTGCACTAGATGCATGCCTTGACGGTATGGGAGGGTTTCAAGGCTCAAATATTACCCATATTATACCCACATAAGTGAATGGTATGTAACTAGGTGGCTAATAAGTGGAATATGGTCAATAACTTAGATGAGAGAAAAAATCAAAGATAAGATCAAATAAATGAGGAAGCTTGTGCAATTTTTCAAGTACTTGTCTATCAAATGTTAGTGTGTTTTGAAAAAAATGTGATATGGTCCATAATTATTTATCAAGGTTAGGTCATGAAAAGGGGTCAAAGAGGACATGGTCAAGTGAGAATTGAAAAGGAAAAGGTGACCAAAGATAAGACCAATTAGATATAGGCACATGACTAGTGTTGATTACTATAATAAGTGTTGATTCTCATCGACCCCACAAAGTGACCAATTAATGGGGCCAATCTTGAAAATTTCTCAAACTTTTCCTGTAGTCATTGAAATTTGACATGGTTGCACTAGATGCATGCCTTGATGGTATGGGAGGGTTTCAAGACTCAAATATTACCCATATTATACCCACATAAGGGAATGGTCTGTAACTGGGTGTCCAATAAGTGGAATATGGTGAATATCTTAGTTGAGAGCAAAAATCAAAGATAAGATCAAATAACTGACGAATCTTGTGCAATTTTTTGAGCACTTGTTTATTGAGTATTAATGTGTTTTGACAATCTTGTGATATATTCCATAAATATTTATCGAGGTTAGGTCATGAAAAGGGGTCAAAGAAGACATGATCGTGTGAGAAATAAGAAGGAAAAAGTGACCAAAGAGAAAACCAATTAGACATAGGAACATGACTAGTGTTGATTCTCATCGACCCCACAAAGTGACCAATTAATGTGGCCAACGTATAAAGTTTCTTAAACTTTTCCTATAGTCATTTAAATTTTACATGGTTGCACTAGATGTATGCCTTGAAAGTATGGGAGGGTTTCACGACTCAAAGATTACTCATTTTATACCCACATAAGAGAATGGTTTATAACTGGGTGGCCAATAAGTGGAATATGTTCAATAGCTTAGATGAGAGAAAAAATCAAAGACAATATCAAATAACTGAGGAAGATTGTGCAATTTTTTGAGTACTTGTCTATTGAGTATTAGTGTGTTTTGAAAAAATTGTGATATATTCCATAAATATTTATCGAGGTTAGGTCATGAAAAGGGGTCAAAGAAGACACAGTCGTGTGAGAAATGAAAAGGAAAAGGTGAAAAAATACAACACCATCCACAAATTAGATATAGGCACATGAACAATGTTTATTACTAGAATAAGTGTTGGTTCTCGTCGACCTCGCAAAGTGACCAGTTAATGGGACCAACATTGAAATTTTCTCAAACGTTTCCTGTAGTCATTGAAATTTGACATGATTGCACTAGATGCATTCCTTGATGGTATGGGAGGGTTTTAAGGCTCAAGTATTACCCATATTATACCCACATAAGAGAATGGTTTGTAATTGGGTGGCCAATAAGTGGAATATGGTCAATAAATTAGATGAGAGAAACAAACAAAGATAATATCAAATAACTGAGGAAGCTTGTGCAATTTTTCGAGTACTTTTCTATCGAGTATTAACGTGTTTTGAAAAACTAATGATATAGTCCATAAATATTTATCGAGGTTAGGTCATGAAAAGGGGTCAAAGAAGACATGGTTGTGTGAGAACTGAAAAAGGAAAAGGTGGCCAAAGAGAAGACCAATTAGATATAGGCACATGAACAATGTTGATTACTAGAATAAGTGTTGACTCTTGTCGACCCCGCAAACTGACCAGTTACTAGGCCCAACATTGAAATTTTCTCAAACTTTTCCTGTAGTCATTGAAATTTGACATGGTTTCACTAGATGCATGCCTTGATGGTATGGAAGGGTTTCAAGTCTCAAATATTACCCATATTATACCCACATAAGTTAATGGTCTATAACTGGGTGGCCAATAAGTGGAATATGGTCAATAGCTTAAATGAGAGAAAAAATCAAAGATAAGATAAAACAACTAATGAAGCTTGTGCAAATTTTCGAGTACTTGTCTATCGAGTATTAATGTGTTTTGAAAAACTTGTGATATAGTCCATAAATATTTATCGATGTTAGGTCATGAAAATGGGTGAAATAGGGCATGGCCATGTGAGAAATGAGAAGGAAAAGGTGACCAAAGAGAAGACCAATTAAATATAGGCACATGACTAGTGTTGATTATTAGAATAAGTGTTTATTCTCATCGAACCTACAAAGTGACCAGTTAATGGGGTTGTTGGACATATTTTCATTGATGTCAAAAATCGATGTCATTATGATGTGATGATGAGTTGTTATGAACAACATACAAAGGAATATACCTAAATCTCAGGAGAGGAAGCGTATTAGATTTCACGAGATCAATGCAATGGAGAAATACTATCATGATCGAATTTCCAATAGATCAATGATATTGATTAGTTAGAGTCCAAGTACAAAACCAAAAATCTCAGAAGGGAAAGTGCATTGTAGAAACACGGTCATGATTTAAATCCCCACAGTAAAAACTATAAAATAATTGAGGAAGAATATTGTTCACTGATGTAAGATTTCGATACAAAATAAGATCATCAAATCTGGAAGCTACTTGAGATTTAATCATGGAATCTCATTTTGGGAGAATTGAGAAGTGGGGAAGAATAACCCAAAGTCCCAAAGGATGAAATTAATATAGACCATTGATCTAGAAACTGATCATAGTTTTTGGGTCAAGGATTCACGAGACCTCGAAATAATCCAAAATCTCGATAATCGTTGGATCGTGTTAGGATTTTTGCATCAAATAAGGATCATTAGATGAAGTTAAGATAATTGAGGTTTATTCAGGGAATCTCACTAGGAGAGAATTGAGAATGGGGAATGAATAACCCAAAGTTCAGAAGGCCGAAACGAATCTAGACCATTGGTCTAGAAATGATCACAGTTGTTGGATCAAGGATTCACGAGATCCTAAAATAGATGAATTCACGATGACCATTGGATCATGTTAAGATTCTTGTGTCAAATAAGGATCATTAGATCAAGTCAAGTTACTCGAGGTTTATTCGAGGAATCTCACTCTGGGAGAATTGAGAAATGGGAAAAGTGAATAAACCAAATTCCTAAAGGCTGAAATGAACCGATCACAGTCGCTAGATCAAGGATTTAGATGAAGCTACGACCATTAGATCTAGGAGGAGGACATGTGACTCATTAGTAAATCCACTTTAGTAAATACCACATTAACAAGGACACGTGGCATAATCATATGGTGACAAGTGTCAAGGTATAGTTGGAACTTTAGGGTACATAAGTCACTAATCTAGGTGACACGTGGTAACCACTTGGCCCATGCCAAGTCAGCAGTGACATCAACAAGTTAAATCACTATGGGAGTTTGTCCTTCAGGGGAAATAAACAAATACCTAAAGCGATGAAGGCCGAAGTCAATGATAATCATTGATCTAAAATCCTCCGGATTGTCACATGAATGTTAGATCAAAACGCAGTGGAAATATTATGTAAGCACTCCCATGTTGACCACTTTGGCATCGACCAACTCTGGTGTAAATTTGAACAACAATTACCCATACCTCCGAACCCTTGATGTACCAAAGTAAATAGTGGTCGTCCATATCAACCTTTGATTAAGTCATAGTCGTTGGATTAAGCAGTGGAAGAATAAGTAATGATTGAAGCTATACCGTTGATTTAGTTCTAGGATTCATGCTAACCGTTAGGTCAACCCTTGTGAGAGGTAACCACTTTGGAGAGTTGAAACTCCAAAATATTGGATGAGAGTGAAAATGACTGAAGGCCGAAGTAGCAGAGGACTAGGTTCCAACCTCTGGTCATGGATTACAAACACATAAGCCATGAGGCACTGGGAACATCACTTAAATAATAATCCCATGGTTTTGCGCATATGGTCACATGCAAATGGTTCGAAGGAAGAACCTCTATAGAATTAGATTTCTACAATATTTGTAGAGACATTGAATCAAGTTATAAATTAAATCGATCCATATCAGTGATCGAGTTATGAAAATCACTCTAATTAATTTTAAAAGCGTTCAGATAATGTTTGAATAATAATGAAGAAAAAAAAGAATTATTTGTGTTAATCTAAATAAAGAGGTATGATGGTCCAAACAAAGGGACACAATGATTCATAGCTCACACCAGTTGGGTGGATATATAAGAAAGTAAGAATGGTGAAGAAGAGGTGTCTCTGTAGTCCATATTAGAAGATCAAAACACAAGCAGAGTCCAAGAAGAAGAACTAGTCATTCTTATGAAGTGAGGGTGGAAGGGAGGAGCAAAAAAGGATTCATATCCTTTACTAAGTAAATATAAGGGAGTTGGTTCTTTTTAGGGTTGTTTCCCTAAATAAAAAAGCGAGTTCATGCTTCCTAGGGTTTCTTCCCTAAATAAACAAGGGAGTTGGTGCTTCCTAAGGTTGGTGACCTAAAGAAACAAGGGAGTCAGTGCTTCCTAGGGTTGGTTCCCTGAAGAAGGGGATTTGTGTCTCCTAGAGTTGGTGCTCCAAAAAGGATAGGTGTCCTTCACTATTCATAAAATCCTTGTAATTCCTATTAATTAAATTTATATAATTGATTTTAAAAACAAGTCTACTTTTGATTTTTTGTGGTAATTAAAAAAGTATAAAAGTAACTACTAATTGTTGAAACGGGGTAATACTGATTCACACCCCTTTTCATTATTCCAACAATTGGTATCAGAACTAGTGAACTGAACACAGTCTAACAACTGGGAGGTAGATCCTGAAGATGGATCAACAAGAAGGAATTTTTAACAACAAAGCACCATTTTCAATGGAGGTGGCTATGCTCTATGGAAAATAAGAATGAAAAACTTCATGTTGGCTCTTTGTTTTGATATCTAGAAATCTGTTGTAGATGGTTACACTACACCAACTACTCCCCCCAAAGATATTGCAGGAAAGAAAATATGCAATGACAACTCAAGAGCAGTTAATGTAATTTTAGGAGGGTTGACAAATTCTATATGTGTGAAGGTTATGAAATGTAATTTGACCAAATAAATATGGGACAAATTGGAGGTTGTATATAAAGGAGATAGTAAATTCAGGGAAGCCAAAATACAGACCTATAGAACTCAGTTTGAAAATTTGAAAATGAAAGATGAAGATAACACTGTTGAATACATTCATAGGGTAGATGAAGTGGTTAATTCAATTAGATAAGCATGAGAAGAAATTACAAATAAAACTATTGTGAAAAATATACTAAGGTCATTACCTATGAGATATGATGGAAATATTTCTACAATTGAAGATAGCCCTGATCTTGACACACTCACAGTTGATCAACTTCATGGAATTTTTACAACATATGAAATGAGAATAGGGAATGATAAATCATCAAAAAGAGAAACAACCTTTAAAGAATCTAAAATAAATATGAGGCAGGATCAAAGACTAATGATGAGTTATTAGATATATTTGATGAGGAAACTTCCAACTTCATATAGAAACTCAAGAAAGGGACAGGGAAATACAAAGGAAATATTCCTCTAATATGTTTCAACTGTGGAAAAATTGGAAACTTTTCCAATAAATGTCCCCATCCAAAGAAGGATGAAAGTGATGATGAATGTACCTTAAAAAATCAAAAGAAAAGAATCACTAATAATAAAAAGAAGTTCTACAGGAAAAATAAAACGTTATTTACCCAAAAAGACAATAGTTCATCAAAAGAAAATGAAGAACAAGAGCTAGAGCTTCTATTTAGGGGAATAAAAACTCAATATGATAAACATTCATAAGATGAAGAATAATATAACTTCAAATAATAAATCCTCAATGTAATTGAAGAACTAAGAAAAACTAAAAAACAAAACATGGTACTAAGGGAAGAACTTATAGATATTAAAGAAGATAATAAATCAAGAGAGAGGGAAGTTTCCAAAATTATCAAAGAGTCAAAAAAGACCATCAGTGATTTGAAGTCTTGGCTCCTGGAAGCTAATAAAATTGAAGAAGTCATTTTACAACAACTTAGTGATAAAAAACAAGTATGTGAGAAACTAGAAGATGAGATTAAGCTGCTAAAAAGTGAAATTGAGAAAGAAGAAAAGGGATCACAATTTGGAAATAGTTCAAAGATGTTGGAGGAAATTCTCAGTAGTCAAAGGTCACCAAACAACAATACTGGTTTGGGATACACTCAAGACTCAACTTCTACATCAAAAGTATCTATCAAGAAACCAATCAGTTATGGAGATGCTCTGAAAAACTCGTTAAGAAAAGAAGATAATAAGGAAAATATGATACCATTGAAAATTATTACACATAAAAATAAATCAATACTCCCTACTAGAGTAAAATGTGACAAGAAAAATACAACAATCAGAAGGAATCCCCCTAAATATCTATTTATTGTGTATTGTTACTCTTGCAATAATTTTGGACATAAGGCAGTACATTGCAAAGCTTATGGACAATACAATCGTATAAATGTCCAAAGATATAAGAACAACAAGTATAGTACATAGAAGAGAAAATATAAATCATTTTTTTCTTTGCAAGACTTCAATAGTGAATGCTAAAAATGCAACAACTATGGTCATAAAACTAGTGAATGTAGATTGCCAAAATATGATAAAAAGACAAATATTTCTCATAATAAAAAAGAATGGAAGAAAAAGAAAATAGAGTGCAATGTAGCCTTATATGCAATAAATCAAGGATGTTAGTGGTATATAGACAATGGATGTTCCAAACACATGACTGGAGATCAAAGTAAATTTCTCAAGTTAAATAAGAAAGAAAAATGAAAAGTAAGTTTTGGAGATAACATGTCAGCCAAGATACTGGGAAAAGGAACTGTTGGTTTAGGAAATAATAAAACCAAAGCATAAGATGTACTTCCGGTATAAAATATCAAACCAAATTTCCTAAGTGTAATTCAGACATGTAATCATGGTCACATACTTACTTTTGATTCTTAGAAATGTGAGATCAGAAAAAAGGACACTGGAAATCTAGTGGCAGTTGCACCAAGGACATCTAGCAATGTGTACATCCTTAATATAGATGAATAAAAAAAAGTAGATGAAAGTTGGCTATGGCATAGAAGTTTGGGACATTTAATCTTTGATAACTTGATAAAGTATAACAAGAAAAAGACAATTAGGGACCTGCCAAAAGTGATTAATCCTTCATATTCTATTTGTAAACATTGTCAAATAGGAAATAAAACAAGAGTTAGGTTCAAAACAAAAGAGCATTCCACAACAAAACCATTAGATATTATTCACACAGATCTATGTGGACCAACCAAAACCAAAAGTACTTATGGTGAACAATATTTTATGTTGATTGTTCATGATTACACAGGATTGACCTGGGTAATGTTTCTAAAAGAAAAATAAGAAGCCTTTGAGAAATTTAAAACATACAAATCCCTTGTAGAAAATGAAACAAATATAAAAATTAAATGTCTAAGATCAAATAATGGAGGAGAATTCACCTCTAAAGAGTTCATTCAATTATTTGAAAATCATGGTATCAAAAGACAATTTTCATCTCTCAGGACTCCTCAACAGAATGACATGGTAGAAAGGAAAACAAAATAGTTCAAGAAGATGCAAGAACCATGCCAAATGAAGCCAAGCTTCTAGAAAAATTCTGGAGCGATGCAATCTACAAATCCATCCACATACTTAATAGAGTTCAGTTGAGACCCAACCATGAAAACACCCCTTATGAACTATGGTTTGTAAGTTCAACATCTGTAAAACACTTTAAAACTTTTGGAAGTAAATGTTACATAAAGAATGATGAAGATAACCTATAAAAGTTTGATCTAAGATCCGATGAAGAAATATTCTCAGGATATTCATACAATAAGAAAACATACATATGTTATAATATTGTAATACTAAATATAGTGGAAAGTGCAAATGTACAGATATATGATCTAAAAAAGAGCATATCCCAAGGCATTGATAACAAATATCAACAAGAAGATGATGATGTAAAATATCAGCAAGAAGATGATGATGCAAAATATCAACAGGAAGATGACGATGTAGAATCTCAACAAGAAGATAATAATAATGAAACACGGGAAAATGAACCACATACTGATGAAGAAGACAATGAAGAAATTTCCTTGCCAAGAGCTCCATCAAAAAGAGTTCAAAATAATCATCCTGAAAGCCGGATTATTGGAGATAAAAGTGAAAGAGTGGATACAAGAAGGAAAATCACTTTTGACTTAGAACAAACAATGTTATCCCTAATAGAACCTAAGTTAGTTAATGAAGGTATCAAAATTAAATATTGGATAAAATAAATGAATGAAGAACTAGACCAAACAAAAGAATCCGATTTAGGAACTAGTTCCAAGACCCAAGGACAATAATGCGATAGGAACCAAGGGGATCTTCAAGAACAAAATAAATGAAAATGGGGAGATTATAAAGAGCAAAGTCATATTAGTTTGCAAAGGATATTCCAAAGTAGAAGGTATTGATTTTGAAGAGACTTTTTCTCCAGTAGCAATACTTGAGGACATCAAAATGTTCCTGGCATTTGCATGATTCAAAAATTTTAAAATCTATCATATGGATTTCAAGTCAACATTCCTTAATGGAACACTAGAATAAGAAGTATATATTGAGCAACCAAAAGGATTCATGTTAACAGAAAATCAGGACTATGTGTGCAAGCTGAAAAAGGCCATGTATGGTCTTAAACAAGCCCCCTGAGCATGGTTCTCTAGGCTTGATAAATACCTATGAAAACAAGGATATAAGAGAGGGACTACTGAAAATAAATTATACATAAAAATTGAGGATCAAAATATGATTATTTTGGTGGTATATGTATATTACATCATATTTGGGAGTAATCTCACTACGAAAAATTGGAATCAAAATGCAAGAAGAGATTGAAATGTGTATGCTGAGAGAATTGTCATTTTTCTTAGGTTTACATATAAATAAAACAGAAAATGGAATATTTGTTTCACAAACCAAACATATCAAGGAAATGTTGAAGTTATTTCAAATGGAAGACGATAAACCTATGAGTACTCCCATGGTCACTAGATGTAAACTAAGTCTAGAATATGACTCACCAAAAGTGGACCAAACAATGTATAGATCAATGGTTGAAAGTTTTTTCTATTCAACAACAACAAGACATGACATCATGTAGGTTGTAGGAATCGTGGGGAGATTTCAATATGAACCTAAAGAAAATAACTTAAAAGCAGTAAAATGAATATTGAAGGCACTTTAGAACTTGGATTATGGTATCCAAAAGATAAAGATATCAATCTAACTGCATATACTGATGCAGATTGTGTCGGTAGCATAGATGATAGGAAAAGCACTAGTGGAAGAGAATTTTTCTTAGGAAAAAGTGTGGTAGCATGGTTAAGAAAGAAACAAACATCCACATCACTCTCTATAGAAGAGGATGAATACATCGTTGTTGCGTCTTGTTGCACACAATCTCTTTGCATGAAGCAAGCTTTAGAAGACCTACAAATAAGATATAATAATCCCATTACTATTAAATGTGATAACACTAGTGCCATAAGTATCTCTAAAAATCTAGTCATGCATTCTAAAACCAAACACATCCCAATTAAATATCATTTCCTAAGAGACCAGGTGTTGGGCCTCAGAAATGTCGTATTTTCATCCACCTTTTCCTTCAATATTCTTTACATTTCATCGTCCCATTAACCTTTTATCATACCATTTCCATAAATACATTTAGGTTTCATCTTATTATTTTCCACTTTATTCATTTTAGTATTATAAGTGAATTTTTGATTAAATATTAGAAAAATAACATATTTTCATTATATCTCAAGGTTGGATGAGTTTGATGATGTGTGCAGGCATATGTGAAGATTTCATCAAAGTCAAAATTCACCACCTATCCTCAACTTTGAAGATTTGAAAGAGATCTCAAGGAGAATATCAGGGAAGATTTGGTTGGCATATCTTATCTAATATATGTGAGAGATGTATGGAGGATTTGAAGGGATCATATCTTGTCATAATGGGAAAGTAGTTGAGAGTGGTTGAGAGAATAGTGGATCTGTAATTATGACACTCATGTATATAAGAGAGTGTTCTCCCTTCATAATTGGAGGATGTTATTCATAATTCATCATGTAATTCATAATTTAGTCTTGTAATTAGGAGAGGGGGATTCTTCATTTTTATTCTTCCATGCTTTGTCATTTGATTCTTGTAATATAATTTGAGATTGATTTATTGTGTGAGCTCACATATGTCTTTTGTCATTCAACTCTTCACATGTTGTATTGATTTTCTAGATTAATTTCATTTCGGTAATTTAGATTAGATTAATTCTACTTCAGTCCCACATATATAGTGTGCGTGCTTCGTAATCCTACAAACCTCGGATTGACAAATTAA
>SNQJ01S0052618.1:10612-23377 GCA_010110895.2 Picea sitchensis | reverse complement strand
TATCCTATGCTACATGTTGTTGATTTTTGTTGTAATCAATATTAATAATTGAATACTTATGGGAGGGTTGTTTGAGAAAAGTTCCAATTGTTTTACAATTGATCAACAAATATTTACAAACCAAATTAACCTATAAACCAAACTAAACTAAATTAACCTATAAACTAACCTAAATTAATAAAAGTAATAATTAGATTGGTGATACAAACACTAACAACGATCAAACGAGGCACGATGGAATAGAGATAAATCTCGAAACAAAATGAGATGGTAATTATGAATTCATGCACATGCGCATGAATTGTTATAAAACACCAAAATTCATTAATGGAGATATTTCCGTAATGGAGTTTAGGTCATGAAAAGGGTTCATAGAAGACATGGTTGTGTGAGAACTAAAAAGGAAAAGGTGACCAAAGAGAAGACCAATTATATGTAGGAAAATGACCAGTTTTGATGACTAGAATAAGTGTTGATTCTATTCAACCCCGCAAAGTGACCAGTTAATGGGGCCAACGTTGAAGTTTTCTCAAACTTTTCTTGTAGTCATTGAAATTTGACATGGTTGCACTAGATGCATTCCTTGATGGTATGGGAGGGTTTCAATAATGAAATATTAATCATATTATACCCATATAAGAGAATGGTCTGTAACTGGGTAGCCAATAAGTGGAATATGGTCAATAACTTAGATGAGAGAAAAAATCAAAGATAATATCAAATAACTTAGGAATCTTGTGCAATTTTTTGAGTACTTGTCTATTGAGTATTAGTGTGTTTTGACAAACTTTTGAAATAGTTCGTAAATATTTATCAAGGTTAGGTCATGAAAAGGGGTCAAAGAAGACATGGTCATGTGAGAACTAAAAAGGAAAAGGTGACCAAAGAGAAGACCAATTATATATGGGAAAATGACCAATGTTGATTACAAGAGTAAGTGTTGATTCTCGTCAACCCTGCAAAGTGACCAGTTAATGGGGCCAATGTTGAAATTTTCTCAAGCGTTTCATGTAGTCATTGAAATTTTACATGGTTGCACTAGATGCATGCCTTGGGAGTATGGGAGGGTTTCAAGACTCAAATATTACCCATATACTACCCACATAAGAGAATGGTTTGTAACTGGGTGGCCAATAAGTGGAATATGGTCAATAGCTTAGATGAGAGAAAATATCAAAGATAAGATCAAATAAATCACGAAGCTTGTACAATTTTTCGAGTAATTTCTATCGAGTATTAATGTGTTTTGACAAACTTGTGATATATTCCATAAATATTTATCGAGGTTAGGTCATGAAAAGGGGTCAAAGAAGACATGGCCGTGTGAGAATTGAGAAGGAAAAGGTGACCAATGAGAAGACCAATTAGATATAAGCACATGAACAATGTTGATTACTAGAATAAGTGTTGATTCTCGACGACCCCGCAAAGTGACGAGTTAATGGGGCCAACATTGAAATTTTCTCAAACTTTTCATGTAGTCATTGAAATTTGACATGGTTGCACTAGATGCATGCCTTGACGGTATGGGAGGGTTTCAAGACTCAACGATTACTCATATTATACCTAAATAAGTGAATGGTATGTAACTGGGTGGATAATAAGTGGAATATGGTCAATAACTTAGATGAGAGCAAAAATCAAAGATAAGATCAAATAACTGAGGAATATTTTGCATTTTTTCGAGTACTTGTGTATCTAGTATTAATGTGTTTTGACAAACTTGTTATATAGTCCATAAATATTTATCAAGGTTAGGTCATGAAAATGGGTGAAAGAAGAAATGTCCATGTGAGAAATGAAAAGGAAAAGGTGACCAAAGAGAATACCAATTAGATGTAGGTACATGACTAGTGTTGATTACGAGAATAAGTGTTGATTCTTGTCGATCCCACAAAGTGCCAATGTTAATGGGGCCAGCGTTGAAATTGTCAAACTTTTCCTGTAGTCATTGAAATTGAACATAATTGCACTAGATGCATGCCTTGACGGTATGGGAGGGTTTCAAGCCTCAAATATTACCCATATTATACCCACATAAGTGAATGGTATGTAACTAGGTGGCTAATAAGTGGAATATGGTCAATAACTTAGATGAGAGAAAAAATCAAAGATAAGATCAAATAAATGAGGAAGATTGTGCAATTTTTCGAGTACTTGTCTATCAAATATTAGTGTGTTTTGAAAAAAATGTGATATGGTCCATAAATATTTATCGAGGTTAGGTCATGAAAAGGGGTCAAAGAGGATATGGTCGTGTGAGAACTGAAAAGGAAAAGGTGACCAAAGATAAGACCAATTAGATATAGGCACATGACTACTGTTGATTACTATAATAAGTGTTGATTCTCGTCGACCCCACAAAGTGACCAATTAATGGGGCCAATGTTGAAAGTTTCTAAAACTTTTTCTGTAGTCATTGAAATTTGACGTGGTTGCACTAGATGCATGCCTTGATGGTATGGGAGGGTTTCAAGACTCAAATATTACCCATATTATACCCACATAAGGTAATGGTCTATAACTGGGTGTCCAATAAGTTGAATATGGTGAATATCTTAGTTGAGAGCAAAAATCAAAGATAAGATCAAATAATTGACGAATCTTATGCAATTTTTTGAGTACTTTTTTATTGAGTATTAATGTGTTTTGACAATCTTTTGATATATTCCATAAATATTTATCGAGGTTAGGTCATGAAAAGGGATCAAAGAAGACATGACCGTGTGAGAAATAAGAAGGAAAAAGTGACTAAAGAGAAAACCAATTAGACATAGGAACATGACCAGTGTTGATTCTCATCGACCCCACAAAGTGACCAATTAATGTGGCTAACGTATAAAGTTTCTTAAACTTTTCGTGTAGTCATTGAAATTTGACATGGTTGCACTAGATGCATGCCTTGAAAGTATGGGAGGGTTTCCCGACTCAAAGATTACTCATATTATACCCACATAAGAGAATGGTTTATAATTGGGTGGCCAATAAGTTGAATATGTTCAATAGCTTAGATGAGAGAAAAAATCAAAGACAATATCAAATAACTGAGGAAGCTTGTGCAATTTTTTGAGTACTTGTCTATCGAGTATTAGTGTGTTTTGAAAAAATTGTGATATATTCCATAAATATTTATCGAGGTTAGGTCATGAAAAGGGGTCAAAGAAGACATGGTCGTGTGAGAAATGAAAATGAAAAGGTGACAAAATACAAGACCATCCAAAAATTAGATATAGGAACATGAACAATGTTGATTACTAGAATAAGTGTTGGTTCTCGTCGACCTCACAAAGTGACCAGTTAATGGGGCCAACATTGAAATTTTCTCAAACGTTTCCTGTAGTCATTGAAATTTGACATGATTTCACTAGATGCATTCCTTGATGGTATGGGAGGGTTTTAAAACTCAATTATTACCCATATTATACCCACATAAGTGAATGGTTTGTAATTGGGTGGCCAATAAGTGGAATATGGTCAATAAATTAGATGAGAGAAAAAATCAAAGATAATATCAAATAACTGAGGAAGCTTGTGCAATTTTTCAAGTACTTTTCTATCGAGTATTAACGTGTTTTGAAAAACCAATGATATAGTCCATAAATATTTATCGAGGCTAGGTCATGAAAAGGGGTCAAAGAAGACATGGTTGTGTGAGAACTGGAAAATGAAAAGGTGGCCAAAGAGAAGACCAATTATATATAGGCACATGGACAATGTTGATTACTAGAATAAGTGTTGGCTCTTGTCGGCCCCGCAAACTGACCAGTTACTAGGGCCAACATTGAAATTTTCTCAAACTTTTCCTGTAGTCATTGAAATTTGACATGGTTTCACTAGATGCATGCCTTGATGGTATGGGAGGGTTTCAAGACTCAAATATTACCCATATTATACCCAAATAAGTTAATGGTCTATAACTAGGTGGCCAATAAGTGGAATGTGGTCAATAGCTTAAATGAGAGAAAAAATCAACGATAAGATCAAACAACTAATGAAGCTTGTGCAATTTTTCGAGTACTTGTCTATCGAGTATTAATGTGTTTTGAAAAACTTGTGATATAGTCCATAAATATTTATTGAGGTATGGTCATGAAAAGGGGTGAATTAGGGCATGGCCATGTGAGAAATGAGAAGGAAAAGGTGACCAAAGAGAAGACCAATTAAATATAGGCACATGACTAGTGTTGATTACTAGAATAAGTGTTGATTCTCATCGAACCTGCAAAGTGACCAGTTAATGGGGTTGTTGGACATATTTTCATTGATGTCAAAAATCGATGTCATTATGATGTGATGATGAGTTGTTATGAACAACATACAGAGGAATATACCTAAATCTCAGGAGAGGAAGCGTATTAGATTTCACGAGATCAACGCAATGGAGAAATACTATCATGATCGAATTTCCAATAGATCAATGATCTCGATTAGTTAGAGTCCAAGTACAAAACCAAAAATCTCAGAAGGGAAAGTGCATTGCAGAAACACGGTCGTGATTTAAATCCCCACAGTAAAAACTATAAAATAATTGAGGAAGAATATTGTTCACTGATGTAAGATTTCGATACAAAATAAGATCGTCAAATCTAGAATCTACTTGAGCTTTAATCATGGAATCTCATTTTGGGAGAATTGAGAAGTGGGGAAGAATAACCCAAAGTCTCAAAGGATGAAATTAATATAGACCTTTGATCTAGAAACTGGTCATAGTTGTTGGATCAAGGATTCACGAGACCTTGAAATAAGCCAAAATCTTGACAATCGTTGGATCGTGTTAGGATTTTTGCGTCAAAGAAGGATCATCAGATGAAGTTAAGATACTTGATGTTTATTCAGGGAATCTCACTAGGAGAGAATTGAGAACTGGGAACGAATAACCCAAAGTTCTGAAGGCCGAAATGAATCTAGACCATTGATCTAGAAATGATCACAGTTGTTGGATCAATGATTCACGAGATCCTAAAATAGATTAATTCATGATGACCATTGGATCATGTTAATATTATTGCGTCAAAGAAGGATTGTTAGATCAAGTCAAGTTACTCGAGGTTTATTCAAGGAATCTCACTTCGGGAGAATTGAGAAATGGGAAAAGTGAATAAACCAAATTCCCGAAGTCCAAAATGAACTGATCACAGTCGTTGGATCAAGAATTTAGATGAAGCTACAACCATTACATCTAGGAAGAGGACATGTGACTCATTAGGAAATCCACTTCAGTAAATACCACATCAACAAGGACATGTGGCATAATCATATGGTGACAAGTTTCAAGGTCTAGTTGGAACTTTAGGGTACATAAGTCACTAATCTAGGTGACACGTGGTAACCACTTGGCCCATGCCAAGTCAACAGTGACATCAACAAGTTAAATCACTATGTCCTTCAGGGGAAATCAACAACTACCTAAAGTGATGAAGGCCAAAGTCAATGATAATCATTGATCTAAAATCCTTTGGATTGTCACATAAATGTTAGATCAAAACGCAGTGGAAATATTATGTAAGCACTCCCATGTTGACCACTTTGGCATTGACCAAATCTGGTGGAAATTGGAACAACAATTACCCGTACCTCCGAACCCTTGAAGTCCCAAAGTAAATAGTGGTCGTCCATATCAACCTTTGATTAAGTCATAGTCGTTGGATTAAGCAGTGGAAGAATAAGTAATGATTGAAGCTATACTATTGATTTGGTTTCAGGATTCATGCTAACCGTCGTGTCAACCCTTGTGAGAGGCAACCACTTCAGAGAGTTGAAACTCCAAAATATTGGATGAGAGTGAAAATAACTGAAGGCCGAAGTAGCAGAGGACTAGGTTCCAACCTTTGGTCATGGGTTACAAACACATAAGCCATGAGGCACTAGGAACATCACTTAAATAATAATCCCGTGGTTTTGCGCATATGGTCACATGTAAATGGTTTGAAGGAAGAACCTCTACAGAATTAGATTTCTACAATATTTTCAGAGACATGGAATCAAGTTATAAATGAAATCAATCCATATCCGTGATCGAGTTATGAAAATCACTCTAATTAATTTTAAAAGCATTCAGATAATGTTTGAATAATAATGAAGAAAAAAAAGAATTATTTTTGTTACTCTAAATAAAGAGGTATGATGGTCCAAACAAAGGGACACAATGATTCATATCTCACACCAGTTGGGTGGATATATAAGAAAGTAAGAATGGTGAAGAAGAGGTGTCTCTGTAGTCCATATCAGAAGATCAAAACACAAGCAGAGTCCAAGAAGAAGAACTAGTCATTCTTATGAAGTGAGGGTGGAAGGGAGGAACACAAAAGGATTCATATCCTTTACTAAGTAAATATAAGGGAGTTGGTTCTTTTTAGGGTTGGTTCCCTAAAGAAAAAAGGGAGTTTGTGCTTCCTAGGGCTGCTTCCCTAAAGAAACAAGGGAGTTGGTGCTTCCTAGGGTTGGTGACCTAAAGAAACAAGGGAGTCGGTGCTTCCTAGGGTTGGTTCCCTGAAGAAGGGGATTTGTGTCTCCTAGAGTTGGTGCTCCAAAAAGGATAGGAGTCCTTCACTATTCATAAAATCCTTGTAATTCCTATTAATTATATTTATATAATTGATTTTAAAAACAAGTCTACTTTTGATTTTCTGTGGTAATTAACAAAGTATAAAAGTAACTGCTAATTGTTGAAACAGGGTAATACTGATTCACCCCCCTTCTCAGTATTCCAACAATTGGTATCAGAACCAGTGACTTCAACACAGTCTAACAACTGGGAGGTATATCCTGAAGATGGATCAACAAGAAGGAATTTTTAACAACAAAGCACCATTTTTCAATGGAGGTGGCTATGCTCTATGGAAAATAAGAATGAAAAACTTCATGTTGGCTCTTTGTTTTGATATCTGGAAATCTGTTGTATATGGTTACACTACACCAACTACTCCCCCCAAAGATATTGCAGGAAAGAAAATATGCAATGACAACTCAAGAGCAGTTAATGCAATTTTAGGAGGGTTGACAAATTCTATATGTGTGAAGGTTATGCAATTTAATTCGACCAAAGAAATATGGGACAAATTGGAGGTTGTGTATAAAAGAGACAATAAATTCAGGGAAGCCAAATTACAGACCTATAGAACTCAATTTGAAAATTTAAAAATAAAAGAGGAAGATAACATTGTTGAATACATTCATAGGGTAGATGAAGTGGTTAATTCAATTAGATAAGCATGAGAAGAACTTACAAATAAAACTATTGTGAAAAATATAGTAAAGTCATTACCTATGAGATATGATGCAAATATTTCTACAATTGAAGATAGCCTTGATCTTGACACACTCACAGTTGATCAACTTCATGGAATTTTTACAACATATTAAATGAGAATAGGGAATGATAAATCATCAAAAAGAGAAACAACCTTTAAAGAATCTAAAACAAATATGAGGTAGGATCAAAGACTAATGATGAGTTATTAGATATATCTGATAAGGAAACTTCCAACTTCATATAGAAACTCAAGAAAGGGACGGGGAAATACAAAGGAAATATTCCTCTAATATGTTTCAACTGTGGAAAAAATGGAAAATTTTCCAATAAATGTCCCCATCCAAAGAAGGATGAAAGTGATGATGAATGTACCTTAAAAAATCAGAAGAAAAGAAACACTAATAATAAAAAGAAGTTCTACAAGAAAAATAAAACGTTATTTACCCAAAAGGACAATAGTTCATCAAAAGAAAATGAAGAACAAGAACTAGAGATTCTATTTAGGGGAATAAAAACTCAATATGATAAACATTCAGAAGATGAAGAAGAATATAACTTCAAATAATAAATCCTCAATGTAATTGAAGAACTAAGAAGAACTAAAAAACAAAACATGGTACTAAGGGAAAAAATTCTAGATATTAAAGAAGATAGTAAATCAAGAGAGAGGGAAGTTTCCAAAACTATCAAAGAGTCAGAAAAGACCATCAATGATTTGAAGTCCTGGTTCCTGGAAGCTAATAAAATTGAAGAAGACATTTTACAACAACTTAGTGATAAAAAAACAAGTATGTGAGAAACTAGAAGATGAGATTAAGTTGCTAAAAAGTGAAATTGAGAAAGAAAAAAGGGATCACAATTTGGAAATAGTTCAAAGATCTTGGATGAAATTCTCAATAGTCAAAGGTCACCAAACAACAATACTGGTTTGGGATACACTCAAGACTCAACTTCTACATCAAAAGTATCTGTCAAGAAACCAATCAGTTACGGAGATGCTCTGAAAAGCTCGTTAAGAAAAGAAGATAATAAGGAAAATATGATACCATTGGAAACTATTACACATAAACATAAATCAATACTCCCTACTAGAGTAAAATGTGACAAGAAAAATACAACAATCAAAAGGAATCCCCCTAAATATCTATTTATTGTGTATTGTTACTCTTGCAATAATTTTGGACATAAGGCAGTACATTGCAAAGCTTATGGACAATACAATCGTATAAATGTCCAAAGATATAAGAACAACAAGTATAATACATAGAAGAGAAAATATAAATCATTTTTTTCTTTGCAGGACTTCAATAGTGAATGCTAAAAATGCAACAACTATGGTCATAAAACTAGTGAATGTAGATTGCCAAAATATGATAAAAAGACAAATATTTCTCATAATAAAAAAGAATGGACGAAAAAGAAAATAGAGTGCAATGTAGCCTTATATGAAATAAATCAAGGATGTTAGTGGTATGTAGACAATGGAAGTTCCAAACACATGACTGGAGATCAAAGTAAATTTCTCAAGTTAAATAAGAAAGAAAAACGAAAAGTAAGTTTTGGAGATAACATGTCAGCTAAGATACTGGGAAAAGGCACTGTTGGTTTAGGAAATAATAAAACCAAAGCATAAGATGTACTTCTGGTAGAAAATATCAAACCAAATCTCCTAAGTGTAATTCAGACATGTAATCATGGTCACATACTTACTTTTGATTCTTAGAAATGTGATATCAGAAAAAAGGACACTGGAAAGCTAGTGGCAGTTACACCGAGAACATCTAGCAATGTCTACATCCTTAATATAGATGAATAAAAAAAATGTTTTTTAATCCAAGTAGATGAAAGTTGGCTATGGCATAGAAGTTTGGGACATTTAATCTTTGATAACTTGATAAAATATAACGAGAAAAAGACAATTAGGGACCTGCCAAAAGTGATTAATCCTTCATATTCTATTTGTAAACATTGTCAAATAGGAAAGAAAACAAGAGTTAGGTTCAAAACAAAAGAGCATTCCACAACAAAACCATTAGATATTATTCACACAGATCTATGTGGACCAACTAGAACCAAAATTACTTATGGTGAACAATATTTTATGTTGATTGTTCATGATTACACGGGATTGACCTGGGTAATGTTTCTAAAAGAAAAATAAGAAGCGTTTGAGAAATTTAAAACATACAAATCCCTTGTAGAAAATGAAACAAATATAAAAATTAAATGTCTAAGATCAAATAATGGAGGAGAATTCACCTCTAAAGAGTTCATTCAATTCTTTGAAAATCATGGTATCAAAAGACAATTTTCATCTCTCAGGACTCCTCAACATAATGGCATGGTAGAAACGAAAAACAAAATAGTTCAAGAAGATGCAAGAACCATGCCAAATGAAGCCAAGCTTCTAGAAAAATTCTGGAGCGATGCAATCTACAAATCCATCCACATACTTAATAGAGCTCAGTTGAGACCCAACCATGAAAACACCCCTTATGAACTATGGTTTGTAAGTCCAACATCTGTAAAACACTTTAAAACTTTTGGAAGTAAATGTTACATAAAGAATGATGAAGATAACCTAGAAAAGTTTGATCTAAGATCCGATGAAGAAATATTCTCGGGATATTCATACAATAAGAAAACATACATATGTTATAATATTGTAATACTAAATATAGTGGAAAGTGTGAATGTAAAGATATATGATCTAAAAAAGAGCATATCCCAAGGCATTGATAACAAATATCAACAAGAAGATGATGATGTAAAATATCAGCAAGAAGATGATGATGTAAAATATCAACAGGAAGATGATGATGTATAATATCAACAAGAAGATGATAATAATGAAACACGAGAAAATGAACCACATACTGATGAAGAAGACAATGAAGAAATGTCCTTGCCAAGAGCTCCATCAAAAAGAGTTCAAAATAATCATCCTGAAAGCCAGATTATTGGAGATAAAAGTGCAGGAGTGGAAACAATAAGGAAAATCACTTTTGACTTAGAACAAACAATGTTATCCCTAATGGAACCTAAGTTAGTTAATGAAGCTATCAAAATTAAATATTGGATAAAATAAATGAACGAAGAACTAGACCAAACAAAAGAATAAGACTTAGGAACTAGTTCCAAGACCCAAGGACAATAATGCGATAGGAACCAAGGGGATCTTCAAGAACAAAATAATTGAAAATGGGGAGATTATAAAGAACAAAGTCATATTAGTTTGAAAAGGATATTCCAAAGTAGAAGGTATTGATTTTGAAGAGACTTTTGCTCCAATAGAAATACTTGAGGACATTAAAATGTTCCTAGCATTTGCATGTTTCAAAAATTTTTAAATCTATCATATGGATGTCAAGTCAACATTCCTTAATGGAACACTAGAAGAAGAAGTATATATTGAGCTGCCAAAAGGATTCATGTTAACATAAAATCAGGACTATGTGTGCAAGCTGAAAAAGGCCATGTATGGTCTTAAACAAGCCCCCTGAGCATGGTTCTCTAGGCTTGATCAATACCTATGAAAAAAAGGATATAAGAGAGGGACTACTGACAACAACTTATACATAAAAATTGAGGATCAAAATATGATTATTTTGGTGGTATATGTATATTACATCATATTTGGGAGTAATCTCACTACACTAAGAAGAAAAATTGGAATCAAAATGCAAGAAGAGTTTGAAATGTGTATGCTGAGAGAATTGTCATTTTTCTTAGGTTTACAAATAAATAAAACAGAAAATGGAATATTTATTTCACAAACAAAACATATCAAGGAAATGCTGAAGATATTTCAAATGGAAGACAATAAACCTATGAGTACTCCCATGGTCACTATATGTAAACTAAGTCTAGAATATGACTCACCAAAAGTGGACCAAACAATGTATAGATCAATGGTTGAAATTTTTCTTTATTCAACAACAACAAGACCTGACATCATGTAGGTTGTAGGAATCGTGGGGAGATTTCAATATGAACCTAAAGAAAATAACTTAAAAGCAGTAAAATGAATATTCAGATACCTTCAAGGCACTCTAGAACTTGGATTATGGTATCCAAAAGATAAAGATATCAATCTAACTGCATATACTGATGCAGATTGTGTCGGTAGCATAGATGATAGGAAAAGCACCAGTGGAGGAGAATTTTTCTTAGGAAAAAGTATGGTAGCATGGTTAATCAAGAAACAAACATCCACATCACTCTCTATAGAAGAGGATGAATACATTGTTGTTGCATCCTATTGCACACAATCTCTTTGCATGAAGCAAGCTTTAGAATACCTACAAATAAGATATAATAATCCCATTACTATTAAATGTGATAACACTAGTGCCATAAGTATCTCTAAAAATCTAGTCATGCATTCTAAAACCAAACACATCCCAATTAAATATCATTTCCTAAGAGACCAGGTGTTGGGCCTCAGAAATGTCATATTTTCATCCACCTTTTCCTTAACTATTCTTTGCATTCCATCGTCCCATTAACCTTTTATCATACCATTTCCATAAATACATTTGGGTTTCATCTTATTATTTTCCACTTTATTCATTTTGGTATTATAAGTGAATTTCTGATTAAATATTAGAAAAATAACATATTTTCATTATATCTCAAGGTTGGATGAGTTTGATGATGTGTGCAGGCATATGTGAAGATTTCATCAAAGTCAAAATTCACCACATATCCTCAACTTTGAAGATTTGAAAGAGATCTCAAGGAGAATATCATGGAAGATTTGGTTGGCATATCTTATCTAAGATATGTGAGAGATGTATGGAGGATTTGAAAAGATCATATCTTGTCATAATGGGAAAGTAGTTGAGAGTGGTTGAGAGAATAGTGGATTTGTAATTATGACACTCATGTATATAAGAGAGTGTTCTCCCTTCATGAGGGTCAACATGTTATTCATAATTGGAGGATGTTATTCATAATTCATCATGTAATTCATAATTTAGTCTTGTAATTAGGAGAGGGGGATTCATCATTTTTATTCTTTCATTGTTATTCTTCCATGCTTTGTCATTTGATTCTTGTAATATAATTTGAGATTGATTTATTGTGTGAGCTCACATATGTCTTTTGTCATTCAACTCTTCACATGTTGTATTGATTTTCTAGATTAATTTTATTTCAGTAATTTAGATTAGATTACTTCTACTTCAGTCTTGCATATATAGTGTGTGTGCTTCGTAATCCTACAAACCTCGGATTGACAAATTAAATATTTGGGAAAATACTACAATGGAATTAAATGACAATATTTCCGCCTAACATTTTGGCGTCGTTGTCGGGAAGCACGATGGATTGAGATTTAGTTTGAATTTTCATGCAAGTGTAATTTACGTATGTTGGTAAGGGGTCATAACAACTACTTGAGTGGAGACTCCTCATGTTCTCCCTACCATATCTAGAGTGTGAATTTCAATTTATGCAAATTTCATTTTTCACAAGTGTGAATTTCAATTGTAGCAAGTGTGTTTTCCGCA
>SNQJ01S0052617.1:55933-68350 GCA_010110895.2 Picea sitchensis | reverse complement strand
ATAAGGCGGATGTAAGAAGACCTAATAGAAGCTTCTGCTTCTAGAAGGATCTTCCTCTAGATGCTTCTCTTAATAGACATAGTTAGTATAAATAAGGGTCGAGGGTATGAAGAACCCTAGCTTGGATATTATTGTAACAGAGCACTGCTTTACTGGAGGTTGTCCCCTCGAAGAGGCCTGTGAACATTGCTATCTGATTCAAAGTGCTATTTCTGTTGCTATTTCGTATCTCATTTCTGTGTATTGTGAAGATTATGATGGATATTTTACTGTTATTCTGTCATTTCTAGCATTTCATTTATGTTCTTCATATTTTATATATCTGGTATCTTGTATAACACAATAGTCACTCGGAGTTTTGAGTTACCCAACTCGTGTAGTA
The DNA here is from genome assembly GCA_010110895.2 of Picea sitchensis. Lineage (NCBI taxonomy): Eukaryota > Viridiplantae > Streptophyta > Pinopsida > Pinales > Pinaceae > Picea > Picea sitchensis. Next base: position 67,968 of record SNQJ01S0052617.1, on the reverse strand, counting down.
GGTTGGATCAATGGTCCACGTCTACCAAGCATCCTACGACTGACACTCATTGTGGAACCTCAGGCGTCTGAGTTTTGGGACTTTGGGACTTCGAAAGATTTCACATCCACATACCCCGAACCATTAATATTCGAACACTTCCATGACACTTTGTTGACGTCATTATGTCACATTACTTAATATTTTCTCAATTGCAAGAGCATGCAACAGTGGTTTGGAGTAACCCGCCTTTCATCCTGCAATGCTCCTGACACTGACACATAACCACTTAGTGAAACTGTGGTTTGGATTGCGGGACCGCCTTGGAGAGTTAGCTTCTGTGCAACTTGGGTCCCCGCAATGTCTCTTGGCTGTTGATCTTGATGCATCGTGATCAACACCACTGTGGGTCCTCCGACCTTTAACTACGTTACGTAACCTCAGGGCCCACTAACCCTGCTTACATAGGATGCTACATGGAAGAATACTACGTGGCCCATTCAAATGGGTGACATTCGTCACGTTCCAAATTCCATCTCAATCTTCCATGGGTTCTAAACCCACTAACATGTGGCACACATCCTATGTGTCCACGTCACCTCCAGGTGACATCACCATGAGTCACCACTTCATCTTTTCAGGCTTCAGGAGTTTCAAGTCCTCTATGCTCACTTTTTTCTGGAGTGCTTTCTCCCAAAGTTCACGATCTACCGATGCGTGTCCTCCTTCATGATCAAAAACTATGAGAAAATTCGACACTTTGGGCTTCAGGATTTTCAAACTCACAACACTTCCCTCCTCTCGAAGTACTTCCACCCGAAGTACACAATCTCTTGACGCATGTCCTTCGCAATAGACGGTTGCGATCTACTTCAGGACTTCGTGAGTTTGTGACACTCCACACTAGAAATCATCTGAAGTGATTTACTTTTTCCTTCCTAAACACGGATCTAACAATCATGCTCTTTTCCTACGATCTACGGTGTAGATCTCCTTCGGAATTTTATGCCTCAACACATTCCACTTCTCTCGAATGTCGAACTCCGAAAGGATTTCAGGATAACCCTCATGCACCTTTTCTGGATCTGACAATCGTAAAGGAATTTCCTTTTTCCCAAACATATCCTATGGCTCAAACACCATAAGTGTTGAGAACTCTCTCTCTCTATGGTAAAATACCACGCTGACTGTGGTTTTATTCTACCGCTACTCCTCTTGAGCTTCATAACATGACCAAGTAACCCCTTGGCACTCAGAAAAATTCTAAGGTTCAAAATCGGTTCCATTCGAACACAATTGCCACTCGAAACCTTGGGTCAAAAGACCACTTATCCAGCCCATCCTGGCTCAACATTGAAACCATGGGCTCTAATACCATATTGTAACGTCCCCAACTATCAACCCCACTGTCGGGAAACACTACTACGAAGAACATTCACATACATATATATATGTAACATGCATATTAAATAAAATTAATGCATTTAACATATAATTACATCCACCATACATAATTAAATAGAATTAACAATAAATATCATTGCAACAGAATACATGATAATATTACAAGCATCACAAAAATTCATTTTAACTGAAATTAAACACATAATGATACTTATCTTTGATATTGTAGTAACTCCACCAACTACGTGCAGAACTTCCATGAACCTCCCAGCTTTAGACCATGCTTCTCATCATGCTCATCAGTGGGTCACCCCTGATCTAGGACTAAGCTCCACCCCGAGCAAGGGAATCCTAGACTAGGCTAAGGTTACATGAAAATTGCACAGAGCAACTGGAAGGATTCTCTCCAGGAGCCTTCTTACGCCCACTACTGATGAACTCTCATTCCCCACATGCTTTTTCCACCCAAGAGTATACACCTTCACAATCACAATCCATCGATACTTCACCTCGCTCTCTGGGTCTTGACAAAAGGCTGGATAAAGAATTCTCAGAGCTCCGTAGCTGGTGCTGGACTCTCTCTGGGAGAAAGCCACTTCCCATCATACTCTCTCACCTAGAGAGAGATTCTCATAGGCCTTCCAACCTGACTCTTCAACCACGGGCCTGACAACCCACTTCTTTAACCAGTTTCAACCCAATTCCCGCAAGGTGAGGATAATAACAACACAAATCCACTCGGAAAAAACAAAAGGTAGGAACCCAAAGACAGTTTGGGTACGGACTCGGATCTTCAAGGGAGGATAGGTTGTGCTCATAGGATACATAGGTGACACGACTCAATCCACGGGTTTTCCAATATTTTTAGGGTGCGTGACAAGGAATCAACGTAGAGGTCGAACACAGCCTCAAACGGTTCAGACGATGGATACGTCGGCTTCTTAGGAAAACATTATGGTTTTTTGGTTTCATAGTTGCATGAGGGTATGCATACATCAGATGTAGACACACAATAGGACAGACTTTGGATGCCCGAATGGAGAACGAACCCCCATCACGACTCAATTCTTAGGTTAAATTACATGTGCCTGGGTTGACACATGTCTCCCATGAAGCTGCATGCACTCCATCAAGTATGTGTTCCCTTTTTCTAGGAACATAGGATAAAAATGTACCTTTCACAACACTTTGGAATAATAATAAATTATTATTCAAGGAATTAAGCCCCTAATGTTAGCCCCTCTTTCCAACCTTTCAACCCCTTTTCCCTTACCCACCTTGTGGAAGCTTAGTCCCCCATCACTCTTTCGTCATGGTTGGTCTGCACACAGTGATGTTTAATCTTTATTAATGTTCTGCATAATTACATATACAAAAACAGGCTCCTGTCCTATAACACTTAGGCTCTTCGACCTAATAAACACATAATCTCACCAGCTTATCAATACTCGACTCACCAACCTACAAACCATGATTACAATTATTAAACATGATTACAATTCATAATATAACTGGGGCACCTCCTTGGGGTATTACAATGCTAAAAGAACATTTGTGTTGTTTGTTCAGTTATAACCTACTTCTTACAAGGCATCAAAATACACATTTTGTTGAAATGGTCAACCACAACATAAAGATAATCATGATTCTTTTTAGACATAGGTACACCTCCTACAAATTCCATGGAAACGCTTTGCCAAGGATGAGAAGGAACCAGAAGTGGAGTGTACAAACCCAATTTTCTATTTATAGGATTACTTGTAGCACATAAAGACCATCCTGCACATATCTTGAAACACTTTCATTCATTTTAGGCCAATACAAATACCTTTGCAAATTAACCATTGTCTTTGCTACATCAAAGTGGCCAACAATAAGAAAAGAATGTGCTTCCCTTATGATGTTGACTCTTTCACCCCATGGAATACATATCTTGCCAATATGATACAAAATATTATCATGCACATAGTAATCCAATTCCTCAACTTGGCTAGAATGACACAAAGCTGCATAAACCTCTTTAAAATCAGCATCTAAAGCATATTGTTCAACATAGCACTCATGCATGGTAGAATTATGGTTAAGAATAACTGAAGCACTAGAAATAAGCCTAGAAAGAATATCAACAAATTTGTTATAAATTCCTTTCTTATACCTTATAACCAAGTGGAATTGTTGTAGAAAACCCATCCATATGAAGTTTCTTTCTTGTTGTAGCTTTGTTTGTGATTGTAAGTATTGCAATGGTTTATAATATGTGTGAATGATAGTTTCTTTTCCCAACAAATAATGGTTCAATTTTTTCACATTTTGCACCAATGCATACAAGTCATTATCATAAGTAGGATAGTTAATCACAACACCATTAAAAGTTTCATAATTAAAACAAATGGGTTTACCATGTTGTAACAAGACTTCTCCCATTGCATAATTGTTTGCATATGTTTGGATCTCAAATGGATTTCTCAAATTAGGAAGTTCAAGAAATGGAGTTGAACTAATCTTCTCCTTCAATGCCTCAAAAAAATAATTTTTGCTTGCTTGCCCATTGGAAAACTTGTTTGATGCTTGTCACTACATGTAATGGAGATGCAATTGAAGAGAAGTTAGAAATAAACTTTCTCCAATATTTGGTTGCTCCCAAAAATCTTCTTACCTCTGTTATATTGTTTGGCTTTAGCCAATCCAAAATGACTCTGACCTTGAAAGGATCAATTTTCAGTTCTCGTCCTCCAACAATATGTCCCAAGTAAACAAGTGAGGTATTTCCAAACTCACATTTAGACATATTCAAAAAACAAAATTATTTCTTTAAGACATCCAAAACTTGCTTTACATGCATAACATTCTCTTCACGAGATTTTCTAAATATGAAAATGTCATCCAAGTAGACAATCACACAATCATCAAGAAAAGGGCTTAAAACATCATGCAAGACTCTCATGAATGTAGAAGGAGCATTAAAAATCCCAAATGACATTACCATCCACTGAAATAAACCTTTCTTTGTTTTGAAACATATCTTCCATGTGTATTGGTTAACAAACTAATATAAATCAGTTTTCAACTTTTCATCACAACCTAGGAAAGCTTCTTTTTCAACATTGTCATTGGGTTTGATCATCAAGAGGACACAATTCTTACTAGCATTAACTAATCTCTTCATTTTTCCAACATTTATAAGTGACAAATTCAACTTCTTTGTATCTGCTCTAACAATGTACTCAAGTCCATTTTAAACAAATGATACTTGTTCTCATGACGATGAAATATGGCTCTCCTATCATATAAATATGGGATTTCCAACACAATACCACAAATATCCAATGGAATAACATCAATATCTACCCGATCTATAAATTTTTAAGTGATGGAAAATCTATGTTTACACCTTCTTGTCACATGAAATTTGGCATTGTCACATATCCATCCTAGAGGGTATGGTTTAGGATGTGGAGTAGTTTTCAATTTTAATTTCTTGACAGTGTCTTCAGATATGAAGTTTGCTTGAGATACAGTATAAACAAGGTTATTTATCTTGGTATGTTTTGAAATAAACCTTATGTGTAAAATATCTATTATTTATTTTTCATGTCGAGTTTCATTGAGGCCACTACTACTTGAAGAAATAGTACTTGCAATATAATCCTTACCTTGAAAATCCATGGATGTAATTTTTGTTTCATCACCCGAATCGAAACCTAAATCATGTTGTGTAGTTGGAGCAGTCTTTGGTTTCCCCTTATGGATGAACGTTTTGGGTCTCATTTCAAGGTGAAGTTTCCAACAATGGTCTTCATCATGTCCATCCTTTGAACAATGTTTACATGATAGTTTTTATCCCTCTTTCCCGATTGAAGCATTATTTCTTCCATTTCCCTTGAACTTATTCTTTCCCTTGTCTCCTTTAAAAAACGGCTTCATGCTTCCCTCTTGAGGTTTATTCCTCCCTCTTCCTTCCAAATGAGTATCCTGTACGCAAACTTCATCTAGACTTGTAGGGTTAAACATAATTATTGTGTGCCTCAAGTAGTTATGGAATCCTCCAATATATTCGAGTAAAGTTTCTTGAGAAGATAAATCTATACCCAAAATCAAAGCTCTTCTTCTAAATTCTTGAGCGTATATTTTCACACTTTTCCCTTTAGATTAATGTTTTTCCAATCCATAATAGCTTTATGCATGTATGCTAATGGATAAAATTGTCTTTTAAGTGCAACAATAAAATCATTCCAAGAGGATAAAACTTTACCATGTTTGTTCATGTCCTCTTGAGTCTTGGCTTCCCATCAAATGAGTGTTGCACTTTCCAATCTCAGAGAAGAAAGATGAATCTTAGTTTCATCATATTTGATTCTTTGTATCCTACGAATCCAGTTATCGAATTCCCCATCATTTACCTCTCCATTGTAAATAGGAAATTCAAACTTAATATCAAGCTTAAGAAAAGTAATTCGTAGAGGAATTTTACCATGTTCTTTTGAAGAATTTGTAGGTGGTTGTGAAATGGTAGAAGAGGTGAAATATGGAGGTGAAGGAGGTGGAGTATCACCATTCCCTCCATTTCGTTTTCGAGTGTTATCACCACTATCTTCATTTCCCTTTGGAGGATTTGAGCTTTCAGTTTGCAACCTTGCATTTCTTTCTTCAAATAAAACTTTCATCATTTCTGTGATATCATAGAAATATTTTCTAAAAGTTTTATCATCTGAAGTAAGAGTTTGATGACTCTCCTCATGAACCATACTTGGAGAATATCTCCTTGAATATTGTGGTGATTGTGCATTTCTCCTTCTTAAAAGTTGAGAACTTGGCTCTACAAGTTGACCTTCTCCTCTTCTGAGCTTCAACCTTGTAGTCATTAGAAAAAAAACACTTGCAAACAATCAAACCTTCAAAAATCTATGCTTTTATACCAAGTTGATCTAAAAATGAAAATTCTTAAATCTGTTTAAAATTGCGAGTGAAATTTATTTGTCCTTGGGTAATAGGCTCAAGTTACAAACACTTAAAAACTTAGTGATTTTTTACTTAATCATGAGAAGCATAAACAATCATAAACAACCATCAAAATAAACACATTAACACAACAAATTGATAAAGGAGTTCACCCCTCTCTTGGGCTACATCTCCTGGTCCAACTTGTAATGGATCATTTTCATTAATGATAAAAGTGTAAAACATAGTGCTTTACACTACTCAGAATGTAATATAGATGGATTCAATGGCTCCAGAACTTCCAAAAACCCATAGTTGGGCTCTTTTTTCACCTAGTTTGGCAAAAAACTGAGTTGGAATCACTTCCTATAAGTTTCTCCCAATTCTTTGTTGTCTCTACTCATCCAAAACACACATGTCTGAATTGAACCTGGCTTCTGGGCATTTCCTGTGCCTAAAACCAACACCCATGTGAATCTTGCAAAAGGTGGCAATATATCACATTGTTATGAGACTTATCACCTTTCACAATGGAGATAGTGGTTGTGTGGCCCATGTGGCCAAGTGTCGGCTGCAAAAGTAGCACCTGTGTGCTAGTATGTTGGAGTCTCTGCACACCTGGTGGTCATATGGAAAAGGACTGCGACCATGTCTTAACATTGGAACCTCGACATCCACTCTGTTAGACAATGTTGTTGGTCGTATAGGAAAGGAAATGTGACCAGGGATGGGGCTAAGCCCGTGTCCTTTCTCCACCCACATGAACTTTTAATTCAATTCAAATATTTATTTTCAACTCTAAGGTTAAGAAACAATTGTGGGCAGGTTGGTAGCCCAACCCTTGCCAATTCACTGCCACTTCCGGAGGTCTCGAGTTCGATCCCCATAGACTCCAATAAGCCTTTTAAACCACATAGGGGTTCCACGTGGTAGCCCATGTCTAGGCCACATGGCACCATACCATTGGTCCACAACATGACACATGTTGAACCTGGATAGGCCCATGTAATGTGTCAAATAATCCCCTTTCCATGTCACTACTACAACCCTGCCACACTAGCAGTATGGCCCTGCCACATCAATAGTATGACCCTGCCATGTCAGACTGTACTGAATGTACGGATTGTACATTCATCAAAATTTTCTTGTTTGTGGAAATGGAAAGAACGTGATATATCTTGCATAGGATGTTCATTTTAATCTGTTCAAGTTGCGTTGGGATCGTGAGGACGAGGGATACACACGAGTCCATTTTGGAGCAATTCTGAGAACTTTGATTTTTGAGCATATTTTAATCCCCTAAATAAACAATGCAAGAATGTGAACAAAATGATGAGTTAAATTTTAAAGGTCCTTGAGATCACTTTCATACCTGATCTTAATATAAAATAAAAATAAGGGTTGTATGTGCAGTATAAATGTTTTCACTTGGATGTTGTCTAAAATGAAAAGAAATGAATAGAAGAAAACAATTCTCTGATGGTTTCTATTGTTTTGTTTGATAATATCACAACTATCTCATTAGATTAAGTTTTTAGAGGACACTTGTAACATGGAAGAATGGAGGAATGCATATAAAGTTCATCCAAATAAGCATATACAAGTTCCAAATAACCCTCATTAACTCTAGCTAAAAACTAGCATACATTGAAGTAATGAAGTGAAGTCTAAAGGAAATCAATTGTAGTTATGTTATGCAAAGAAAAATGAGCTTGTTAGAATTAAGTGGTACGATACTATGATGTTTGAATGATAAATTTACTTATAAATTTTACATTAATTTTATTGGAATTAAATTAAAAATTTTAGAAATTTTACATTAATTTTATTGGAATCAAATTTAAATTTTTAGAAATATATTGTCAATAAATACTTTATATAAATAAATAAAAAATTAAATTCCATTTGAAAAGTGAGATGAAAGAAGAGTGTATGTTTTTCAACATAAAATCATAAGGCCATCAAAACAAAATTTATTATTTCTAAATGTGAGAATGAATATATTTGGTGAAGAGTGTGTGATAGTGTGAAGAGAGAGACAATCTTATTAATAGATTTATTTGTACTACACCATTGTTTCCAATAGGTTTCACTAATCCAAGTTATCCACCTACCTGATAGGAATCATGAGCCTTTAAGCTTTATCCACAAATTCATAATTGATAATTTTCCTTAGTACATATTACTATGTGGTACTAATAACTCTTCATAGGTTAATGCTTAAAATTTTCATGACACATTACTCTGAGGTACTACTAACTCTTCACAAGTTAACCCTTAGCCCTAATTGTTATGTGGGTCCTACAATGCTCATTGTAATTAATAGTTTTTTATTCGATTACAATATTTGTAACAAACAATAAAAATTCATTTTCATTGATTCAAAATGACTACCATATTATTAGGTGTAATTAAATCAAGGTTTTTCTAAACTTTGATCAATTTTGGAATTTTTTCTTAAAATTAATACTGATTGTTGAACATGTGTTTATGATCCAATTCTCAAATTCCATTCTCTCTGAGAAATAGGTACACTAACGTTGTATAATATGCAATATTTCAAATTATGTTACTATAAATAAAGAGTAATTAATTTTTTTAGGAAGATAGATATAGGGACAAAAAAACCAAACCCCACCCACATACAATCCAACCCCACTTCCTAAATATGTGCAGGATAGCATTTCCTGTAAATAATTAAATCATACTCCAATAATATACCATACTAACCTTTGGATGTGATTGAGTACTTATAATTATGAAGTTGGACCGTCGAACTTAGATATTGGATTAGATGGGAAACCAGGTCTAGCGAAGACCTAAAAAAATAATCATTGAAAGAACCCACAAAAGAGGACTTGAGTTCCAATACCATAAACCATTCATAATATTTATTCAAGATAGAAGCAAAAGTGAACATAAAGGCATACCAAGGTGAGATTTTTGCATTAAAACTAAATAATTGGTTGCAACAGCTAGAAGTTTATTTCAACGTTCATGATATAGATGAAGAACAAAATATATCATTTTCCAGATAGAAGTTAGGGGGCTATGACTTAATTTAGTTGGAAATCCATAAAAAAAACTTACAATAGAGGGAGATAAAATATAGTAACTAGGTGGGATCACTTGAAAACACTCATCAAGTCTCAATTCTATCCTATATTAGTATCTAGAGGACCAATGGATCTGGTGGCACTACTTTAGGCAGAAGCAAGGGAAAAGTGTATAGGAGTACGCCACCAATTTTAAAAATATTACCATCATGTTGTGTATATCTTCTAAGATCCCATATGTACTCCTAAAGTATTTGGGGGATATACATAGCCATATATGAAATAAAATTATTATTTGCAAGCCAATGACAGTGGGCAAGGTATGTGTACAGGAACAATATCTAGAAAACATAGGCCAAAAGAAAGGGAAGCTAAGTGTTTCCAAGCTTAAAAAGAACTAGGAAGATTCTAAGGAGGGGAAGAATAAGTGGAAATGAACAAAGGATGAGAATATGATAGCCACTAGACATCATTATAAGGATCCTCACAACCATTTTCAACATTGCAATATTGATGGAAAAAAGAAGGAAAAGAACTGGAAATTACATCTATAATTGAACCTGAAGAACCTCAAGAAGGATGCAAAGAAAAAGAATATTCTAGCCACATATTTGAGCAATCAAGTTGAAAGAAAATATGACGTGGACGAGAACATTATATTTACATGAGTGCAGAAGGAGGTTAATTTGAGTATCATTGATCACCAAGAAGATAAGGAGATGAATAGACTCTTCCACATCAATATCCAGGTCAACAAGACCATGATATATTCCTTGTTCGACTCTATATTATAGGTTAATATCATAGCAGTGGATATAGTCAACAATATTTGATTGGACTTTTGCAATCATCCTATCCCAGATCCATCGGAATGGGTAAACAAGGATTCATAGATGAAGGTGGTGTAATATTAATTTTTTTCGAAGTGTTTATTTTATTGATCAAGTGGAATTGGATGTAGTACACATTAACATATGTCGAGTGGTGTTTGGAAACCCCCACATGTATATGAGGGATGCCATCTTCAAGAAGAGAGACAACCAATATCCACTAATCAGGGATGGTAATTCCTATATCATCAATGCGCATAAAGTAAAGTTAAAGATATTAATGGTAAGTGCCAACCAATCCAAGAAGTTTATTAGTTATAATAAGAAATATTAAGAAAAAATCAAACTGAATATGAGTCGATAAGAGTAAAGAAATCCCTGCAGTGGTGTACTAAAAGGAAAAAAATAACTTAGCAGAGTTTCTAAAGGCATATAAGAAGTGTTCTAAGAGCCTAAAAGGCTACAACCTAAGATGGAAGTTGACCATGAAATACATTTATTTACAAGCTACCCATTTCTGAATATTGGGATGTATAGACAACTCGTTCTACAAGAAAATGAAGTGAAGAAGAATTTGTAAAAATTGTTGGAGAAGGGCATGATTCAAGCAATAACCTCACCATGCAGGTCATTTATCATAGTTGTACCAAGTAAGGATGAGACTTGGAAAATGTGTATCATCTACACAACATTGAAAAATATTATAATAAAGAAATGGGTATCCTCGGCTCGAGATCAATGATCTATTAGATGAGTTGCAACATGCAAAATATTTCACCATGTCGAATTTCAAATCAGGATACCACCATGTACGCGTCAAGGAATAAGACACCTAGAATATTTACTTCAAGACAAGGAAATATCTTTATGAATGGTTGGTCATGCCACTTGATTTATGTAATGCTCCCTCTACATTTATGAGATTGATGAATGATGTATTACACCCATATATAGATTAATTTGTTATAGTATATTTGAATGATATATTGTCTTAGAGTGCTACTTGGTAGGAGCACATATCACATCTCATGCAGCTATTAGAGACTCTGAATAAGCACCAACTACTCGCTAACCTCAATAAATGTGTTTTTTCTCAACAATATTTAATGTATTTGAGGTATCTGATTGATGGAGGGGAGATCAACATAGATCACACAAAGATGGGGGCCATTTTTAAATGGCCAGTTCCTACAAATATCATTGAAGTTAGGAGTTATTTTTAGGAAACATAATTCTTAAAAAAGTTCATAGCTTCATTTTTAGTTGTAGATGAAGCAATCCACACCATAAAATTGAGTTGTAAGAGTTTCTAGTTAGGGAAGAATCAAAAGAATTCTTTTGATGAGATGAAAAGAAATAGCAGTCAAGCGCCAGTTCTCTCATTACCAAAATTGAAAAATCCTTTCGAAGTGGAGACATATGCAAATGGGTATGTCATGGGAGAAGTTTTGATACAAGGATAAAGGAATGTATGCTATCATTATGAAATATTTCATGGGGTGGTTCTCAACTACCCTACCTCTGAAAAGGAGCTCTATGCCATGGTCAAAATTGTAAAGAAGTGGAAGCACTATCTAATCGGAAAGGAGAACATCATCCACAAAGATCTGTAATATTACAAATATAAAAAGTATGCAGAACATAAATAAAATGTTAGAAATGGTAGATGAGAAACATATAACCATAACAACACCACAATAGTACCAAAATGATACCAAAATAACACCAAGAAGAGAACTTAGATTACTGAGAGGAATGTTCACTTGTCTCTTCAAGGGGGCAACCTCCAACAGAGAAGATATCTATTACAATAATATCCAAGACAAAA